>JAFBJS010000844.1:0-76435 GCA_016785265.1 Paraplagusia blochii
TGCTGTGGCCACACAGCAGAGCGAAAAAGACGGCAAAAAAAAAAATCAATGTGACACAAACAGAAACACATGGTTAGATTTATGTTTACTCTTCGTTGTTTTTTGTCTCCTTCCTAAGAACTATTATAGACATCACGAACGTCTAATGGATCACGCTACGCGAGTGGACAAGTAACCCGTGAACACATGGACATTTTAAAGACAACACAGTAACATGAATAAATCTATCAAACAACATATCTTTAAATAAAGGTTAACATAAATCACTATTTGCATTACTGACGTTTGATTCTTTCATTTGGCTTCAAATTGCGTATAAATATTCATACTTTTTGTATATATACATTCAAGCTTTTTGTATATATTTAGTCTTTTTGTATATATATAGAAACATTAATTTCCTGAATTGCATGCCATTATATATATATATATTCAAAATATATTCAATATATATATAGTATATATTTTTTATTATTTCTGTTAATGTCAATGATTTATAGCAAAGTTGTTGTTTTCATTTGATTACAATCTTGTGACTGTACGTCAACTATTCGAGTTGCATTTGAGATTGTTTCACACAACAGTGTTGTTTTGACCCCCATACAGTTTAAGTCCTATTAGTAGCGATATGCTTTATTATGAAACTTTGTTTTTTTTTTATTTATTTTTCTTTAAAATATAAAACAATATATCATGAACATTCCATGAACATTATTTAGACATTTTTTACTCATTTGTACATTTTACTTTATTATTTCAAAAATAAAAGTTGACTCATGTTGCAGTGATGACATCTTCTCTGTAATCACTCTACTGTGCGCAAGTACAATAGACTGGTAGCTATGTCTCTTTTTTTTCTCTTTTTTTTTTTTACATCTTTATGGCATGTAAAGTGGTAACACACCCACAATGGAATCTTAACACGTATGCATGCCACAATTTGTCAAACCAGGTGCATACAACAGTACAGAAAAGGCATGGGGTATCATCATATGTATAATTCAAAAGAGACACAATACACAAGTTTTGAATAACCCATGTTGAGACATATCAAATTTCTTTTAAAACAGCTGCTTTTGATTATTCTGTGATTGCTTAAATACACAGCAAAAGAGTTCAGATATTTGTGAATGAACATATAGGCCAATACTAGGAAGTGGCCTCTAGGGGATAGTTTGTTTGAAGTATAGTATAAAGTACTATACTATTTTTGTAATGCATATTGTATAGAAAAAAAAAGGGATATCTGATATTTACTTGCCACTGTCTGATAGGACAGTATTACCCAAACAATGAATTTCCGATTTCAATATCAAATGATACTGCAGCTGTTTGGGTGAATCTCTGGTATTGCTATGGACTTTTTCAAAACAATATATTTTTTTACTGATATAATATAATTGAACAAATTTCAATAGATATTATTGGGCAGATATTCAATATCGAATGAACAAAAAAACAGAAAACAAAAACAAACATACATTGGATTTTTAAACAATGTAAGTGTGTAATGCATGTATACAATGACAATAATGTTCAATACTCAAGGCAGTTTTACACAGTGAAAAGCAATACAAACGCGCAACAAAATTGAGTAAATGAAAAAATATAAGAAAAAATGTTAGACTGTATTTAATAGTGTATATATATATATATATATATATACACACACACACATATATATGTATATATATATGTATATATATGTATATATATATATATATATATATATATATGTATATATGTATGTAGTCTCATTAACCAGTGAGTCTGAGTCTACTAAAACATTTAGCTGCCAAAACCTTGCCCTGAGCCAGCAGGGCCTGAAACTTACTTTGACTTTAATAACCAAGGACGATGATCGTTAAAAACATTATTGAATGATATATAATTTGTTGGCAAAAATAATTTGCCTGCATCAATTGCACGTCAGTGGACAGTAGAATCTCTGATCTTTAATTCATCACAACATTTAAGAGGTTGCTAACATAATTTCAAAGTTCTCAGTCACTTTGATCGGTGATTGCATCCTAAAGTTGTGCATTGTCGCTAGTGGTCAGTTTGTGAGCTGGTTCATATTAATGTCATAGCTGAAGATGCATGAAACTATAAAAATAACAGAAAAGCTACTTTACACTCTTGTGCTGTTTGCAAATGTTTTCAGTTACCTCTGTGAGGAAGACATTTGTGCTCAAGGGACAGCGCAGCGTCCCACATAATTAACTTAATGGCATGATATGTTAGGGTTATAATGACAAGAACCCAGTCAGGGTATCATCAAGCCAAAATGCATGCAATTTTTAATCATCACTGTGAGGTGTTAACATTATTGTTGCATATACACTTGAAATGTTAAATGAAAACTACATCTGCACACCATTAACAAACCTGATTCCAATAGCTTGAAATGAAAAAAAAAAAGAGTGCATTGTTATTGAATTTTCCTGACTGTAGGTCCCACCAGTCAAAAAATGTATAATGTAGAAAAAAAAACGTTGCTCTGGAGTAAATATCACATCAGGCAGTTAGAGTGCTCATTAGCAGCTTGGCTGCTAAACCAAAAGTTGAAATGGAAGAATATAAATTTGACCTTTAGTCCGTAAAATATAGTATTTATAAAAATTGGACATTGTATTCTGACTGTAACCGAGTTCAAGTTTGGATGGGAAATTCTGTAGTTTGTCCAACGTTTTAATTCTCTAAGAAATGTCTAAAAATGTCATGCCAGATATTAGCACACAGTAGTTTTATGATTGAAAAAAATAGATTCCCAATGGTTCTTTTAGTGAGTTTTCTGTTTGTCGTCTTGACTTTTCTTCTAATTGAACAGCTAAATTTTTACTAGATTTTACATTCTTTGTTTACAATCAGCAAAGTCATTGCTGGCTGTTTTTATAGGTCTTCATCGTTCCTAAAATCACTTTTCTAACCTACAACACCATACTTCATTGTATACACATCTAGAAGCAGCAGTTTAAATTATTTTTTCTACAGAAACAGAACTGAGATCTCTGCGTCTCTGCCTGCCCCACTACAATCATGTAAGTACTTGCATTAATGCAAAAGTGAAGGAAAGAAAACTTACGCATGAGTACTAATAAAGCATCTAGAGCTGTGACTGGTAGATCTGTTCTTTACAACTGCTGCTTCTGTTTCTGTTGCTGCTACTGTTCAGTTGTGCAAATGTTTCAAAGAATTCTATGCAAATTCAGTATTCTTGACAAGACCTGCAACAATTAAAGTAAAAAAAAAACGTAGTGTACTGCGAACAACATTCATGGAAAAAGTCTGTGATGAGGAGAAAGGTCAGAAGCAGTAACGATCATCAAACAAAACATGTTACATCAGGTTGCATTTTGCAAACATACATTTTTAAATATTCACATTTTCTTAATGTTTAAAAAGAAAATATAGCTCTTCTCTTTCATTTTTTAAACAATGATTGCATATAATATTTTTTAAAATTCCTTTTATATACTTTTTTGTATCTCTAGCACCCTTGTCTTCAACTAAGGGCTTGCAGAAAACACAGTCATGCAACATCATGCTGGTTACAAAGTAAAAAAACTTTTTTTTTTTTGTTCATTTAAGTGTCATTTCCTTTGCAACCGCAAAGTCTCTGCTCTCTTTAATTCTCCTGGTGCAGTGGGGAAAGACGTTGTTTGTTTACCACTCAAAACACAATACTCCTCTTTCCCTGTTCTGTATTCCAAAGTCAGTATTTTATTTTTCATTTGCATCAGCTTTTTTTTTTCTTCACATCAAGTTTCTCAAAAGCCACAGGTAGTTGATTTGATTATCAAAAAATAGATTTGTTCTTTTAATACACTTTCATTCTTCTTTATTTGCTGATTTATTCTCCTGATAAGCCATCTTTTATCTTGACATCGGAAAAACATCAGACTTCAGCAGGAAGAGAAACAAGAGAGAGACTGGGCAGTAAGCCTCTGGAGAGTGCTATGCCTTAATGGCAGTGTTAGTCTTTTTCTTAAGAGGAAACATGCTTCATTGGTCCCTTTAAAAATGATATCACATCATTTTCAGCTAGTGAAGAGTTTTGTGTGACGTTTAAGCTATTTTTTTTTTTTTTTTGAAAGGCCAAATCCATTAATACTCAATAAAGCTTAGTCTTTCAGAATTTGTCCCCTAAACGTAAGTTCTTGATACCACAGATAAAATATAACTACGTTTTTTTTTTTTTTTTTAATGTGCACATAGTGTAACTATGGAATGTAGCTATGTGGCAGATAATTTGTGTGCTCCATGTTTGACATTTTTCCTATGACCGATGGTCAAAAGCTCCTGTCAAGGGTTTTATACAGTGCCAGTAGTCCTTTGATACAGAGTTCTGGATTCAGAAAATATGTACGAGGATCTACTAAATTACAGTACCAGAACACTCTCAGTCCACCAATAGTCCCAGTTCGAGACCATCAATTTATTAAAAGCTGTTGTTTGGAGTGAATCTCCACACCTTCCTGAGTGGTCAGACAACTTGCTACATTTTATGTGACTTTCTATATTTTAAACACAAATACTTTTAAAAGGAGTAATAGTAAGGAGGTGAAGTCACTTTGTATTTTTGGGAGGAGGCGAGAAACACGTCTGGAAACGGGCAGTATAATAATTAAAACAGGGCACACGGTGAGTAAAAAACTGCTCTTGTCTCAAAAGTGCCCACAAAATCTACATGTACACCTGACAACTTGTGGCTTTACATAACCAAACATCTATAGACATTCTTGTTTTCATACTACGGGATATGTTCTGTATAGTCATCTATTGTAAAATGTCTGTTGGAAAACTGATGGTCTGTACAACTGACTGCATATGTCTCTGACATCTTTCACCCCATGACACAAGGCTATAACGCCCTGTTTGGAGATTGCCCCTAAAAATTTGCAGTAATATAGGGGCCATTTAGACATGCACTTCACCCTGTTATCTGACCTATGAAAAATCAATATTCAACACAAGCCACACAAAACCAAAAAGAAGGACAAAGTCAATGTCGCACACACAAACAAAAGGCGAAAGTGAGTCCAAATGTCTATTTAACTACAAGCATGCAATCCTGCATGGATTAAGATGCCACAACAGAGCCAGTGTCATTTTTTGAGTGAGTTGAGCTCATGCTACATGTGCTTTAGTGTCTTTCTTGTGCACTGGAGAGAACGGCAGTGTTTAAGTCTGATAAATGAATGGAAGACATAGTTTAAGTGGCAAGCCTGCTGTACAAGTGCTTAAAGCCACAGAAGCATGGATGTATGGATGCTATTTTTTCCCTTACGTCTCTTAGGTGTTGATAATCAAGACAAATTCTTTGAATTGTTCTCCATTGAACAGAAACCCAAGAGGAAAAATGACATCTATAAGATTCCCGGAATGCATACATTTCTCTTTCAGTCAGATGACAAATTAAATGTTTCTAACTTTCTAACCAACAAATGCTACAAGCAAAGTTGCTACTATGTTTATTGTAGTGTTATTGTAGTTATTTTGGCACTCATTTTGTAGTTGGCCTTTGTAAAAGAAGGTGAAGATAACACAATAAGATGTCATTGTAAATGTGTAAACATTTAGAGTAGAGTTCTTTCTCTACGAAGGTGTGGCAGGGTGTTCTGTCAGTCTGACAAAAAAAAAAAAAAAGTCGGAAAAAAAAAACAAAACTGTCAGAAGTGTGTTCAGAGTTGCTTTGGTACCAATATTAAGAGCAGGATGTGTAATTTAGAAAATAACCTCTGATTAACCTCTGGTCTGGCTCTCTCTTGTCACTCCATAGATTCCTCTTTAAAGTGTCCATCTGCATCAAAAATGTTGGTTCTGTGGCTCCTTCTGCAAATTTGTGTTTACTCTTTACCGACTCATCATTAGAGAGAAGGCGAATGCTAGAAACTCAACACTGTGAAAACAAGAATAAACAGTCATTAGTATTCAAAATCCATAAAACAACATACAATATTTTTATTTAGTTTCTTACCAAATCTTTTTAGTTAGAATTATGGTAATGTATATACTTCAAAGTGGGTCATAGACAACCATTCATTTCGGGGCACAAGCTGCAACAACTCAAATCCACCAACTCTACGAAGCTAAATTAAAGTTGCACTGCTCTGCACAAATTTCCCAATTATTTAAGATTTATGATTCCTTGATCACTAGTTAACTTGTTTTAGCATCTTTTGGGCTAATAACAATAATCTCCAATGAACCTTTTGTATCCACTTGCCCTAAATGTATGTAGCAATTCTACCGGTTGAGTGTGGGTGTATATGGATGAGTGGTTAAGAAAGATAATGCAACAAAAATATTGGCATATTGACATATAGGATTGAAAAAAAAAAGATATTTGCCATGGTAATGTGATTTTTACAGTTTACCCTCAATAAACAGGTTAATAAACCATGATCTCACCCAGTCAAAGATAATCTACAAGAAGCTTTAGCTAAGACAAAGCAAATCATAATATTTCAACACATGGGAAGCATTATTATGTACTTTGTTTGTTATCACATAGAAGTATGTAAGTGGTATTTTATCTGTCACATATACGTATTTGGACACAACACTCAATTAGAGAATGGTTGGATATGAGACTTGGTGAATCTGTAAAAGTCAGGGCAGAACAACACCACACACAACTATGTTTACAGATCCAATAACACACCCTCAAATAGCTGTGATAACTTCCACACTTTAATTCGTTTTTTTTCTTGTTACAGATGTATTGATTTACTGTAATAATCAATTAATATTGCTTTACATGTTTCGCTAGTTATGCTAGAATTTGTATTTACATCTACACTAGCATCTACACTAAAGCCTCATGGAGGCACTCATAATGTATGGAAATATTCTTTACTTGAATATTTTACTCTCTAAATGCAGTAGCAATATTCATAAGACTGGTGATTTACAAGAAATACTTTCAGTAACGTTGATTCTACGGAAAGTATGACTGCTACCTAAAATCTAAAATAAGTGCTAGTTCACTGCTAAAAATTTCAACAGAATGGAAGTAATTTCCTTCCCCTTTTTTCCTATATTTGGATTTGATCTGAACACGGTAAATGTTTATGTTCAGCAAAATTGTATGCTTATCAACACAAATGTTTTATTCAGTGTCTTTAAATGTTAACAGGTAAATTATTTTGAAATGTGTACATTTAAAGGTCATTGCAACCGATGACACAAAACAGCCTAAATCTGTAACACATAAATAAAAATAGAAAATACTCAAAAAATGTAAATACTAAAAACATGTAGAGATTAAACTTAAATTTCAAGAAATACATTATTCCACATCTATATTTTGTTTATATGTAACATGCTTTTTTAAACTGACCAACATTTACTCAAATTCAACATAACTTGTCTGTTCTACACAATTGTCACATTTCTTTTCAGTGCCATTCATTTCCACAGCAATCAGTGCCACATATTACACGTTAAGATTACAAATACCAAAGGCTCTAAACAAATATTAAATTTACTTGCAAGAACAGGTTTTCTGCAGCACCATATTTTCTTACTTTTTTAAACAAAAAAATTCCGGTAACCTTATAGCAAACATTTTTATATTTTAAATACTCTTGGTGAGCTGTGCACAGAAGGCAATTTTTAATACAAGTTTAAAAAAAATAATTAATATATTGCTAAGCATAATTACAACTAGTTGCTGTTGACCCTGTGTCTACTTCAAGCACATGATCATAGCAGGGAGGAAACATGCATTGTGAAGATTTTGTGTATAAGCTGTGCATTTTGGGTGAATATAAAATATTGCAAAGCATTTCCTCCTGTTTTTTTTTTTCTTTTATGACTGAGAGATTAGCAGCAACTAGTCGTTGTCACCTCTACTTTCATTACATCACATTTGACTTCAGAAGGACAGCAAAGGTATCTATATTTAACAAATATTGGTTCTTAATATTGCGTATGTAAATGATTATTTATTACTTTGAACCTTTCACCGTTGTTCTACGTTGATGAGCAATTGCATATTAACCTTGGGCCTGGATAACAAACAATTCAGATAATCACAGAATTACGTGTTTAAAGATACATACAGAATCTTTTCACAAATACCTTAATACACTGGTGTTTAAAAAATACACATGTCAAAGAACACACATGAAACATATATTTTCTTTAAACAGACATTTAACAGATTCCTGAACATGCTCTTTAAGTTGTATATACTGAAGTAGTCACATATAATTTAAAAATAAAATGTCTCTTGTAAGTGGTTTAAGCAGTTAAAGTTATGAAGGCCATTCCTTTGACAGTTTGTAAAGTCATTGTTTGTGCTATTTTTTTGTGCTAGTAAATAATAAATTAAGTAAATTTATATGTTTTTAAATTTTTTGTGAACTTGTGAACACAGCATTGTTCCAAATAATTTTGGAATAGATTGATGGAATCCAAACTTAATAATTCACTACTCACAAGAGACAAAATTATTTAATTTTATTATTAAGTTTTTAAAATCACAAGATGAACTAATTTACACAAGATGAAACTATGTGCACTCCTACACAATTGATAGATAAGAAGATCATGTCTTCCCAAGTGATTCCTGCACTAGACATATAACATTTAAAAAACATAACTCTTGTGGTAGAGATGTAGCACATACATATCTACAAAGATAAAAATATGAAAGAAAAATTAAAAAAAATCCTACTATTCGATTGATATTCAGAAGGTAACATTTAGTTCTAGAATTATATGTTTTTGTAAATACTCCTGTCTTCTTGCAGTGGCAGACAAATTTTGATTTGTCCAGCTATATGCTATATTATATTTAAAAACAAATTAAAATACTGTCCATCTGCTAACCTGAGACATGCAGTAACCACTGGCCAGACTAGAAACTATTCTCCAGTCCAGTTTCATTATTGCTTCTGTTTTACACACCACTGTACAATCATGGGCATTTACATCTTGTCTGCTACAAAATGGAAGGAATAGGTGATCGACAGCGGCGCAGCAGTCCTGGAGCCTCATAGCTTTCGAATGGTGGGCTAGTTAGAGGAGTAAGCCGCAGTGATGACCCCCCGTTTCCTGATATGTTACTAAGACTGCATGATTTCTCATAGCTTGTTGCTTTGAGAAATAATATATATATATTTTAATGCATCATTAAATCAAAGTGAAAGTTTCACAAGAAAAAGAAAACAAATATTAGGAGGAACAGTCAAGTATATCAGCATAAAGAATACCATGTAAAATCATACAGACATTAAGGACAGGGACAAGGACACAGACAGACAAGACATACATACATACAAGACAAAACAAGAAAATGTGAGTCATGATATGTCTTTTTTTTTTTTCTTTTCTCTTCAAAGCACAAAAACCCAAATATTCTTTGAAATCAAGAAATAAAAACTTATGAATGGGCCATTGAATAAAGCACCCAGCATTTTTTAAAGTAACAGTCAGCGTGCTTAGGTGTTTTAGACAATTTTACAATAATGACATAAATTTACAGGAGTATTGAAACGTAAATGCTCAGATATCACAGTGTATGTTCATCATACACAAGTCCACTACTTAAGATTCAGGGCACGGAAACGTATGATGATAGCTTTCCACTCCTTATAGAATTTGCAAATTTGGCTCCTGTAAACTTAAAAGTCTGCCACTTTAATGTAATATTAATGAAAGCGGACACATGTTTATCTTCAAGTTAGCGCATGCTTCAAAAACCATAAAATGTTGACAGTGGGACCTGGAAAGAGTTAGATAAAGGTTAACTGGCCTCTTTGGGAAAAATAAACATTGGCATAAACATTTTATATATGAGCAAACAACGTCTGTCAGGTGAACGTACAGTCGAGTCTGTTCAGTTTCCCTCGAAAATTCAGAATAGAGGTAAATGTTTCTGCATGTCTAAATATGATTTGGTTTCTATAACAAATATTTCTAGCATTTTGCATCCCTACCATTAGCTTGATGTTCTTTACCCCTTTTTCCTCCCTTGCAGGTTATGTAACCAGTATTCATTATTTTTCCAAACTTCTAATAAGGATTTTAATTTTCTCTCTTTTTATGATTTACAATCCACCCACTACAGTAAGGCGCACCCTTGTCATCCTGAAACCCCAAGGCATGCATCAAAACAAATGATTTTGTTCTAAAATAACCACAGGGTTCAAAGTTTTTAATGCTGTAACTAAGAGAAACTAGGAGAAATTAAACTATGATTTACAAAGATTACAAGAACAAGAGGGGAAGAAGGTGTGTTTGTTGGCAGCAAGATGTTAAAGAGGGGAAAAATTGTTGAAACAATAAGTGACAGATATACGAAGAGAAGGAAGGCGTGGTAGCCTACAGAATGTGTGTCCTCAGTAGACATTAGCAAAAAGAACACTTTGATGAATTTGTTGAAGAGGGAGATTGCAAATTGACACCATAGTAATGAAGCACAAAGTGATAGTGTGTAGGATGAACTGCCTGTAGCCAATTAGAGAGTTAAACTAAACCAAAAGCAACTCAAATAAACCAGCCTCTAAGAAGCTCAAGTCAGTTATTTGTGCTAATCCCAAGTTTAGATAAATTGAAGGGGTTGTGTCTGTAAATACATTTGGTGTAAAACTTTTGGCCAAATAAAAATATGAGTCAGAAACGTAGTCAGGCCCTTGGCACTACAGGAAACTATTGGAAATTGGACTACTGTTGGTCAAAGACAAAGAAAAAGAGGAGGGAGATTTATTAAGACAAAGGGGGAAAAGAGTAAGGTTAGAAGTGTTGGTCTGAAAGTGGGAACCTTGAATGTAGGTAGAATGACTAGGAAAGGCAGGGAGCTAGCTGACATGATGGAGAGGAGAAGAGTGGATGTGTTGTGTTTGCAAGAGACCAGGTTGAAGGGCAGTAGGGCTAGAAACATTGGGAGAGGTTATAAATTATTCTACCATGGATTAGATGGGAGAGAAAGGGAGTAGATGTGATCATCGGGGAAAAGAATGCAAGTAATGTGGTAGATGTGAAACGAGTGTCAGACAAGTTGAAGTGTGCGAAGGTAGAAATAGAAGGAGTGATGTTGAATGTTGTCAGTGGTTATGCTCCACAGGTAGGCTGTAAGATAGCAGAGAAAAAGAAGTTTTGGAATGAGCTGGATTTGGTTGTAGAGAGCATCCCCAGGAGAGAGAGTGGTGATTGGAGCAGATTTCAATGGCCATGTAGGATAAGGGAACAGAGGGGATGAGGAAGTGATGGGCTGGTTTGGGGTTAGGGATAGAGAAGGCCAAGGCCAAACAAAAGGCATATGGTGAGTTGTACGAAAGGTTAGACACGACGGAAGGAGAACAAGAGTTATACAGATTGGCAAGGCAGATAAATCAATCTAGGAAGGATGTGCAGCAGGTAAGATTAATTAAGGACAGAGATGGAAATGTCATCACCAGTGAGGAAGGTGTGCTGGGAAGATGGAGGAAGTACTTTGAGGAGTTGTTAAAGGGGGAAAATGATAGGGAGCGTAGGAATGAGGAGCCTGTTTCCAACAGGGAGAAGGTAGATCAGATCAGTAAGGATGAAGTTAGAAAAGCTCTGAAGAGAATGAGAAGTGGAAAGGCATTTGGTCCCGATGACATACCAGTGGAGGTATGGAAGTGCTTGGGGGAAGAAGCGGTAAGTTTTCTCACTCGGCTCTTCAATACAATTTAGAGACCGACAAGATGCCTGATGAGTGGAGGAAAGGTGTTCTTGTGCCAATTTACAAAAAGGGTGATGTACAGAGTTGTAGCAATTACAGAGGGATAAAGTTTATGAGCCACACCCTGAAGATTTGGGAAAGAGTAGTTGAGGCTCGGTTGAGGAAAGAGGCAGCGATTGGTGAACAACAGTATGGTTTTATGCCGAGAAAGAGTACCACAGACACAATATTTGCCTTGAGGATGGTGATGGAGAAGTACAGAGAGGGTCAGAAGGAGCTTCATTGTGCTTTTGTAGATTTAGAAAAGGCCTATGACAGAGTTCCAAGGGAGGAACTGTGGTTTTGTATGAGAGAGTCAGGAGTGGCAGAGAAGTATGTTAGACTGGTGTGGGATATGTATGAAAACAGAACAACAGTGGTGAGGTGTGCTGTTGGGAGGACAGAAGACTTATAGGTGGAGGTGGGACTTCATCAAGGATCAGCCATTCAGACATTCTCTTGAAAGGTGACCAAGCGACAACACAGACAGAAAGGTTGGGGAAAAAAATAGAGAAGACAGATTAAGATGGTTTGGACTTGTTCAGAGGAGGGAGAAGAAGGCCAGAGGTGGAACTACCAGATGGAGACAAAGAGGAAGACTAAAAGGGAGATTCATAAATGCAGTGAGCAAGGACATGGGGGTAGTTGCAGTCAAAGTAGAAGATTTTGGAGAACATGGTGAAATAGAAAACATTGATGCACTGTAGCGACCCCTGAAAAAAAGGCAATCAAAAAGGTAAAGAAGAAGTCTCTCAAGTTCTCTCAAGTTGCCACCTAGAGATGAATGATTAGAAAAACCATTGTACTATTCAAACCAAAATATCTTCAAAATATAAACTGTGCAGGAGTCTGTTTGCTGACAAAGTAGACTAAGAATTAAGTAACTTGCTTCTGTATCATTTCCTACTGTATTTCTGTACAGCATAGCATGCAGGCTATAACTTTCCCCTGCAGCAACCACATAGTATTAAGATAGATTAATTGCTAAAGATTGCTGTATCAGGTAAAAAGAAAAAAGCCTTTGGTAGGTACAGTAGTTGTCTACATTACAATAGCTGACTGTCCTATGATGGTTGGAGTTGTTCTATTAATCTATCTGCCTCTGTCTCTGTCTCTCTGCCTAAGTCAGGGGTCGGCAACCTGGAGCTCCAGAGCCGCATATGGCTCTTTAGCAAACCCTTAGTAGCTCACTGGAGATTTTTTCAAAAATGTGTAAAAATAGAAAAAGGACCGAAAGACCATCAAAATGGACCAAAAATGGCCTAGGGTTGATTTCTTTTTTTAAAGGTTTTACCAAGATATGCACCGGTCAGTGGGCTGCAGATCTAAAACGGTGGTTTTGTATCCAACCAGCCCAATCGGTGACCAGCTGGTCACTGTTGTAAATTCTCACAACAGTGATCATCACGCTAACATGGGTGCGTGTTGACGCCAGGTCACTGCACTCAGATTTAAGTTTTTTACAGTTTACCAGGATGATACCAAAAATTGCTGTTTGTAATGACTGCAAATCTAAAGTTAGCCATTTAAAGTCAACGACAAGGACTTATTATTATTATTTCTTAGATAGAAAATCGGTATCAGTCAAGAATTTTGCAATCAATACATCTCTAGTTTTACCCTTTTTTAATGTTTTTTTAAAACACACAATATTTCCATCAAAATATTATGCTAATTAATAATAGTATAACTCTATTTATTTTACTAATTTTAATAAATATGAATACTAATAAATGTTACTTTGTTTTATTCTAATAATTGCAGGCTACGTTTTAACTGCGGGCTGCAGGTTATTGCACACTGTGGCCCAGATAAGGGGATAAGACACGATTTGTATTATTATTAAGGTTCAAAGAGGACTGCATTTCATTTCCATACTAAGGTCTGAAATGACAGGAGGCTTTTAATGCCCATCCCATTTTATTGTTTTCTTGAACACTCAAAAATGAAAATGACACCAAAAATCTGTATATCTATTGCTTGTATTTCTAAAACATAATCAAGGCAAAAAAACATAAAACAATAATATTGTAATGGAAGTTATACTTAATGCATCAAATATTGTACAGCAGTGTGGTCACATGTTATATTATTCTCTCCACCATGCGCTGCATGGAAAATAAACATTTATTCATTAGCTCAGTTATTTTAATAATAAGTAACATAGCTAATATACTGAGAGCCTATGTTGCCTTCATATTTGTTTTATATAAGCCCTTAATTTTTTTCACAGCCCAAGACAGGTATGGTTTCCGTTTTTTTGGGCCAATATGGCTCTTTGAAAATATTGGGTTGCCAACCCCTGGTCTAATAGTTCCCAGTAGTATGTGCTCTGACTTTTTGGGATTTTTTTTTCCACAAAAAAACGAAACCATTGCAACACAAATTAGCCCCACCATCAGTTTTACCACAGCGTCTTTTTAAAACGCCTTTATTTTTTGCTGTCACCTCACGCATGATCATGCCATCAAAATTGTACCAAACATTCCTTGCACCAGACAAGTGGTCTCGGAAGCTGTGTTGTGGTTGAGTACGAAACGAGTATTTACAGGATGAGCAAAGCTTGGGTCGAACAGTTGAGAACGCCCTCCTACTCACCCAGACTGGTGTATGAGTTTTGAAAATGGTCACTTTGTTGCCACGCCTGCTTCCGCAACCGCTGCCATACCTATGACTGCTGCTGCTACACTTGATGAGGCTGCTACATCTGCTGCAGCTGCTGCTCAGACTGTTGCAATCAATCGTTCGGGGTGACACAAAAGAGGGGGCAGCAGGATTAGGTGAGAAAGAACCTAGGAATTTCATAGAGGAAGAGCTGGAGAAAACAGAGGACCTGAGATCTAGGTACAGACGTGACAGATGATCAGGGCGGGGGGGCGGTTGGGGCACAAATCTGTATGTGAGAATAGTGACAGGGCAGACGGACTAAGTGATAAGGCGGCAGACAGAGTGGTTTCTGCGTATGGGACTAGCGACACCCCTGTGGCAATGGAGGTGGGATGGGAGGTCAGCCAGGAAACGGCGTGCAGGGGCAGGAAGAAGAGGAAGAAAGTGTGGCCCGCAGGAGTGGGGGCCAAAAATTGATGCATGGAGATGGGGACTGTTAAGTTTATGGCGGCTCACTCCAACAGCAGCAATGGTGAGGCAGCTGAGTCGAAGGGAGCCAAACACACAACAGATACGCAATCCAGGGAGGCAGGTCTGAACTTGGTTAATTGGATAAAGAAAACAAGGGACCGATATCTAGTCGATATCGAGGCTGAGTGATATCGACTAGATATAATCGGGCTCACCTCTACACATAGTTTGGGTTGTGGGACCCAACTCCTTGAGAGAGGCTGGACTCTCTTCTACTCTGGAGTTGCCAACGGTGAGAGGCGACGAGCTGGAATGGGCTTGCTTATAGCCCCCCAGCTCACTAGCCGTGCGTTGGAGTTTTCCCCACTGAGTGAGAGGGTTGCTTCCTTAGGCCACAACCACAGTGTGGCCCACACAGTCGGCAGCGTGGAGTACCCGACAGTCGGCAGCGTGGAGTACCCGACCTTCTTGCAGGCACTGGGAGGAGTACTGGAAAGTGCTCCTCCCGGGGATTCCATCGTCCCGTTGTGGGACTTCAATGTCCACGTGTGCAATGACAGGGCGTGATTGGGAAGAACGACCTCGCTAATCTGAACCCGAGTGGTGCTTTGTTGTTGGACTGCTGTGCGAGTTATAGTTTGTCCATAACAAACACCATGTTCAAACATAAGGTTGCACATCAGTGCACCTGGCACCAGTACACCCTAGGACGTAGGACCCTAGTCGTATCATCTGTCCTCCGGCCATATGTTTTGGACACTTGGGTGAAGAGAGGGGCTGAGCTGTCAACTGATCACCACCTGGTAGTGAGTTGACTTCGTTTACAGGGAACAAAACTGGACAGACCCGACAGGCCTAAGTGTATCGTAAGGGTTTATTGGGAACGTCTGGCGGAACTCCCTGTGAGGGAGGCCTTTATCTCCTACTCCTCCTCCTAGGCATTGAAGACATTGAGTCTGAATGGACCAGGTCTTCCTCCTCCATTGTAGAAGCAGCTGTCCGAATCTGTGGACGTAAAGCCTCTGGTGCCTGTCATGGACACCGTAGGTTGGGGATGCCGTGAAGCTCAAGAAGGAATCCTACCGAGCCTGGCTGGCTCGGGGGACTCCTGAGGCTGCCGACTAGTATGGGCTGGCCAAGCGTGCTGAGCCGTGGGCAGTGGCAGAAGCAAAAACTTGGGCTTGGGAAAATTTTTTGGGGAAGCCATGGAGGAGGATTTTTGGCTGGCCTTGAAGAAATTCTGGCAAACCATCCAACGCCTCAGAAGGGGGAAGCAGTTGCCCGTTCACACTTTTTACAGTGGGGATGGGAAGCTGTTGACCTCTATGGGGAATGTTGTCAGACACGTCTTCTTCAGAGGATGACAAGAAAGGATGCTCAGTGGATGATCCAACAATCTCCTGCGCTGAAGTATGGGGTTGGAGGCTCTTTGCTAAGAGCTGTCCAGTCTCTGTATGAACGGAGCAGGAGTGTGAGGTCTGTCTGTCTCTGTCTCTTTCCCTCTCCTTTTCCCTGCTGTGTTCAGGTGTTGGATAATTAGCGTCATCACAGTCACCTGTGTCTTTGTCATTAGTCTCATTCGTGCCTGGTGTCCTTAGTATATATACCCCTCTCCTTCACTCAGTCTATGTTGGATCATTGTCGTATGTTGTCATATTTAGAGCTGTCGTGTCTTGTTATGATCTGTCTTGTCAAGTATTGTGTTGGTATTGAACGAGTTTGATATTGAGAGTTGTATGTTCTTCTGTAAGGTTTTGGTTTGGGCTTACATAGCCAAATCATTTTGAAGTTAAAAGCTAAGAGTTTATGTACATGGTAAAGTGGTATCTGTAGTTAATGTTTAGTTTGTTAAATAAATATTGGAAGAAAAGTCTCCCAGTCCTGCGTTTGGGTCCGCCACGTCTTCGCTGAAGAAACCCTAACTCAACAGAATGATCCAACCAAAACAGGACTCAGCAGACTGGGCAGAGCTCTACACTGCCACCCCTCGCCTTTCCTGGGAACCACTGAAGCGGAACTATTCGATCCCGGCAGAGTATGACCCAGCATACTGGGCTGAGGTCTACGCTGCCACCCCTCGCTCATCCAACAGTTTAATTGACCCTTGTCGTGATAAGTTGTATTGGGCAAAGGTTTCTGCACTGTGTCCTTCACTGAGGAAGACCAACAACAGGTCAGTCCCAGCACTAGAAGTTTCTTTTCCCTCCCTCCCTCCCTCCCTCATCTGTGGGACGTCAGGAGCCGTCCCTTAAAGGGGGGGGCAGGACCTCCTGCTCCTTGCCCTGCAGCAAACCCGTCTCTGCAGTTCCCAGGGGTGTTTGCAGGTACTCCTGTGGTTTCATTGTCTCCTGTCTCGGTTCAGTCCAGACCACAGGACGGTGAGAGGAGCAAAGAGACATCCAAGATGTTAAAGGCTCAATTGGACTGGCTGAGTGGCTACCAACAGAGTGATCAGGCAGCAGCAGTTCCTGCTACCTTCACCTCCCCAGTCCTTGTCCCTGTCTTTGCCCCCGAGGAGGTGGTTCCCTCGGCTGTCCCTGTCTTTGTCCCCGAGGACCCTCCTCCCTCCTCCTCGTCCCTGTCTTACTCTCTACTCCACTCTCTCTCCCAATCAATTGAAATATGTTTTAAAGTACTGTTTTATCTGTTTCTTTCCCATTCCTGTTGCTGATGAATGGGAAAATGCAATGACACGAATGGGCCGATGCCGCGACTAAAATATCCAGGACTACGAGGACCAACAATATGATGACCACGATCATAGCCTCATACACCCACTGACCTAACGTCTACTGGAAGCATTTTAAATTTGACTATGTGTTGTATCATTATACTTGTTTTATTTTATTGTATATTTATGCTCTGGTAACAGTCATTGCACTATCTGTCCGTCCAGGGAGTGGATCCCTTTCCTGTGGTTTCTACTATTTTTTTCCCCCTGTTAAAAGGGTTTTTTTTTTCTCTCTCTGTAGTTTTTCCTTACCCTGGCTGAGGGTCTAAGGACAGAGGATGTTACCAACCCTGCAAAGCCCTATGTGACAAATTTGATTTGTAAATGTGGGCTATATAAACAAAAATTGTTGATTGCTTGAGTGGTGGTAATGCCAAGAACACTGCGGCATTCCTTCATTTTATTTGTGAAAGTAGGCACTAAGCGTGTCAAAACGTGATTATGGGTGTTATGTTGTTAAAATTTTACCTAATGATGGTTGGAGCATGCTGGAATTTGTAGTTTATTGAGAAGAAAGGGATTATCAGCTTATTCTAAATAAAATTATATATATATGTATAAATATCCATCCATCCTTCTTCATCCGCTTATCCGGAGCCGGGTCGTGGGGGCAACATTCGGAGAAGGGATACCCAGACCCCCTTTCCCCAGCCACGTCCTCCAGATCACCTAGGTCTTCCTCTGGGTCTCCTCCCAGTGGGACATGACCGAAACACCTCCCGTGGAAGGTGTCCAGGGGGCATCCTATGTAAATGCCTAACTCACCTCAACTGACTCCTCTCAATGTGGAGGAGCAATGGCTCTACTTCGAGTGATGAGGGTTAAAAAGTAGCTACTGGTCTGTATGTATGGGTTTCCTATATACATCTGTGAACACTTCCAACAGGAAGCCATCTATATATATCTGGAACAGCCAACTTTGAATAGAGGAGGGGGAGTCATTATCAAGTGTCTACTATATACCATTCTGGTATGACCACGATGACTCATTTACATCTTGACATGTGACATGCCAGTTGCTCATCACCATCAGCAGTCTGGAAAAAGCAGTGGCCTAAACAACTCTTCCCACCTTTTCAAAGGGAGTAATTAGTGGTCTAGAGGAGTAGGACTACTGGTTTTTCCTCTACCATCTATCAGAAACTGAAGAACTAATGAAGTTCCTCAGTTGAGGAATGAAACATCTTTCATTAAAAGAAGCTCAGTTGCTTACATCTAAACAATTTGAAGTTTAGAATATATAAGAATCTTCACAGATAAACCCAACTGCCTTAATGTCTCTAAACCTCTATATCAGGGATCTCTGACCACACAGTCCACAGTCTCATTTTGGTTCAGTGTTGTATTACACAGAATATAGGGGAAACACTTTTTTTATATACATTTTTATCTTACGTAATGAACACTGAAAGCTATTGCAGCCCTTCGATGAAATGATAATGTGGGTCAACTTATTTGAGTTTGAGACCCCTGCTCTGCATAGTCATGGAACTTTTGTCAATATTGACAGACCTAGTGTGTCACCTGTAATAATTTAAATTTTAAATACCATGGTTCACTTTTTCAAGTTAGTTTGTTAGCCGAAAGGAGATTAAGTATTCAACCTCCTCTGGTAAAAACAAGACGAATAACAGTTAAAGTCATCTTTAAGATAAGACTCACATTGCCACTGCATATTGATGCTGTGCTATTGTAGCAATACAACTTATTTTCTGTCATACTGTATAGCCTTGTTAGTGTTTCCCTTAATCTACCTTAAGGAGGCGAAGAGGACACCTACCTAAAGTCAGACTTTAGTGACATTTGCACTGCATGTTGGCCTGGGGATGGAATGAGAGTGAAGGCATTATGGAAAGAGATGACACTGAAGCATATACACATTCACAAGCTCCAACCATCAACAGTTATCTATTTTGACAGCAAAATAACTGTCAGCATACAGAGAGATTGGATATGGGAAGAAAGAGGGAAACGAAATAGAACACTGCAAGCAACTACAAAATTCCATTTGAAAAACATTGACATAACCAATTAAACATTAATCTTAAGGATTTGTTTAATTTGTACTGCTATTACATATACAGATCTTAACATTTAGAATAAGGGCCTACAGGTTAAACAAAGTGCATCTGCATGATTCAAATCCTTAATAAGAGGTTCATACTGCCATTGTCATTTAGTGTGTTATGGTTGATACGTTTTTTATAGTGTTTTTTTTTATTATTATTATTATTTCTACTGAGAAAATCGTACCAATGTAATTTATTTCTCACCATAGCTTTAAAATCATTTCAAGGGGAGAGTAAACACCAGCGTTGCCATTAATGCAATTATTATCAAATTTTCAACTTAACGCAAACCCTCAGATGTCACAGGATGTTTAGTGCATCCTGCATCAAACAAATAGTCAACCAAAATTGAATGACAAAGAAAAAAGACAAGGATGGAAATCATCCATTCATTCATATCTACCAATTTGTACAGTGTGTTGCCCAAAGGACACTTTCTAGACAGAAAGTTCCAGATGTTCATTCATTAATTTTATTATTATTTCCCTGTTACAATAAATATCATTAGAGCCCTACACCTGGGGATTTTTTTTTTCACTTTAATTGTAATAGGGATTTCCAATAAAAACAAATATTACAAAAATGTCTTCATTAAATAATATTGCATTTTGTAGAGTTGAAGTTTAGAGTACACACTTGATCAACTTGATCTCTCTTTGGCTCACAGTATGCTGCAACAACAGAGACTATATACAATTTTGATAGGGATATTGGTTGGTACTCCAATTCAGAGTGGCTGATAAAATATTTCAAGATATTCGTGGCTGTAAACTTTAGAAATGGTTCAACAACTTTCAATGTCTAACTTTGAGTATTTGCAGTACTGACAAAACACGTACAAATGGAAATTGAGCGACTGAAAGTGATCACATGCCTAATGTAGACAGAATAAAACTGGAGACTGTCAAGTTTTATAGCCAACAAATCTGAAAAATCTGCATGTACAAATGTAATAATCTATAAATGTATCTAAAGGGGAAAACTGAGGATGATAGACATTTTATTCTAGCCAAGCCTGGGTCAAAAGGTTTCATTATTGCCCAACAATGGTCACTAATAAATAATGCCTGACTTGGGTTGCAAAGGTTGGTGGCTTTAATGACATGGAAACCTAGATAAATAGTTAGTGAAAATAGTTGGTGAAAACCTTAACCATTGTGTGCTGCATTGCATATTTTGTATAGTTTGCCAGAAAAAAGATATTTACATTTATTTCCAAATTAAATATAATTCATTTTTCACAATTAAGGTTAATTTTTGCACTGGTTGCTTTGTTTAAATAATATTGTATGCAGCACACTTTAACGTAGAATGCAATGCAATGCGTACTCTGTGTAATACTGGCAAATTCAGCATGCTCTTCTTTTTCTCTCACTGATTGCAGCATGTCTCAGCAGCTTTGTCTATCAATGTCTCTTAGTCACGTCACTCTGCCTTAAATATTGTACAACTCAATTGTGTGGGAAAGGGTAATGCGGTTCAAGGAGGGTTGATAGCACTGTAGGTTATAAAGGAAAAATATATGGAAATAATAAAAATTACATCACCTGCAATTTTCCAATCTCACAACTCATAACTTTAAGGCAAATAGCAATTGTCTTCATTACATTTGACCTCCGCCCACTTGTGTTATTCTGAAGAGTTTCAAAGCAATCTGAATAAAGTCTTAATAATTTTGTTACTCAATATTAATTAGGTATAATAATATTTTTTTCTCCTTATTCCACTCATATACAAAGTGGAAAAACAAAATGAAAGCAAATCACAGAAAATAAATGAAAAGTTATTAAAATATAAATTTAAAATAATTAAAAAAAACTAGAACAACTCCACAAAAAACTTTACAAATTGGGATAAATACATAAGACATGTACAAAAACAAATCAAAGAATAAAAGCAATATACATGTAGGGAGAGAGACTGAACTCTGCACACAATTTCACATCTTAAAAAACATCCTAAAGAGTGGTTGGGATTGGACAATTGACTGTTTGACCTTCATGGGCCATGCTTATTTTACCTGGGTGCATTGAAGGTCAAATAGCCAGATATCAAAGAAACAAATCACAAATAAAGCAAACAAAAATGTATTAAGTAAGATATGACAATCCCACTTTTAAACAAAGGGATGGGGACGAAATGAGATATTTCCTTTACTTCACAGTGTTTTTTTTAAGACCAAATTTCTATCTTTTGAGGCTAGCTCTTCAGCTTGCTCCCTAGTATGAGAGTACTGGTTGAACACTGCTCAAAATGTTTTTATTGCGTCTTGAGATTGTTTTCTTAAGTTTGAGAACAATAAATATTTATTTAACGAAACTATAATGTACAGGTCTCTCACATGTGTAATGTTAAAATGAGATTGCTTTATATGCTTAAAAGAGGGATTTTCAGTAGCATCTCAACTGCGATATACACAAAAAACAACATAAGAAATAAGGTATTGTCAGGAAGTGAAGAACATAGATTACCTGCTTACCTTACATGAGGCCACTATATAATCTCTGCTATAGCAGATTAAAACGTTTGTGTGTGCAAATATAATAGATTCTGACCTTTTTCAATAAGCACAATAAAAAGGTGGAAGGAATAGTATTAACAGAGCCATTACATGCTTATAGCAAAAGAGTAATTAGCACCGAAACCACTGATTTATTACTAAAATTTTTCATGTAGAACCAAGGTTGAACATGGACTGAAAACATTTCCAAGTTTTTTTCTGCATTGCATGTCTGAGGAGGTACTATTCCTTGACCTTGACTGCTCTCTTAACCCCAGTTACCTATGGCCTTGGAAGTAAAACACACACTGCAATCCACTGAACATGAATGTAGATTTTTTTTTTAAATAGCAATGCAGCATCAAAGGGCATCAGTATAATTGCAGGTTCATTTAGGTAAATGGTTAAAGAGTTGCGATAGACACTAATGTGTCAACTCATGCCAAAGAAGTGTTAAAGACAGATTTAGCTGAATCCAAGGCTAAAAGGTATAGACTTATCATGTATTTACTGTATGAACTTTAAAGAGCTGATGCCCCAACCCTGTTGTACCAAAATCAGGACTTTTTGTATTGTCAGTTTTTGTCAAGTGCAGATTGCAGTGTTTTTGGTCTACCGTGGTGCAAGGGCACAGAGGGAGAGAGCTTTGAATATTAGAAGGGGAATAAAACAAAATGAAGCCACAGACATACAAACACAACACTAAGATGGCATTAGAAGGACAAAGGCACCATGTATAATGTGTAAGAATGAAAAAGCCCACATACACACGCGTGATAAGACACAACCTGAAGAGAGAGACAACAACACAGAGGCACATCAGACAACAACATGTTTAACCAATCCTGTTCGATCTTCTTTGGCAAATGTATTATTAAATAAAGAAAGGACAACTGGGTTACTTGTTAGCTAATGAGCTGGAGTTTGTGTAAACAGTAAACAAATATGTTCCCCCATTTGAAGATAGATAAAAAACAAACTTTTCTATAGATCCAAACATGCACCCAAATATATTTTTTTTAAAATGCCGCTATGTTCTTTTCTTTCTTACACAATTTTAATTTGTTTAAATACAAAAAAGTGTTTCCCTGTCAAATCCCTATGTTACATACATAGACCAAATGTTTCCATCCAGTCTACCACAACCAATCAAATATAAAATAAAAGAAAATGAAATAAAATCATCTAATCAAAACCTACAACCTACAGGTGGGTCAATACAGTAAATACCTATACTTGGTGCACTCACAAGTAGATATGGATGAATTTGAAACTCTGTATCAGTTTAATATAGAACAAAATATCATGATGAGACAAAATATCTGATAACTCAACATAACTATTCAATTCAACCTTGTTTTGTGAACAGGAACCTTATTGCTTCAGCAACAGCGGCATTGTGGAGTAGATTAGACGGTATAAGAGTTATATCAGTGTTGGCAGATTTTATCATCCAAATGATAAAATACACTGTCATAAAAAACAATGTATGATACATTTTTATTATAAATTTAAATTTTGTGATTTTACATGCACATTGTGCTGGCACAGCAGAGGTTAGTGCAGGAGGCAGAGCACAAAAGCACATATTTTTGTCAGCATCTGTGTAAGGCATCTGTCTTGGTCTTTGTCAGGCGAGCATGAGAATATGCAAGATGAGCGTTTGGGAGGGAAATTGAGGTAAACCCTTTTGTCAAAGCACAAGCTTTGCAGCAATATACTAATGGGGTAAGCTAAGTTAAAAAGTCACGGACGAGGGGAGATGCTGAGAGTTAATCAGTCAGAAAAACAGAAGCTTAATTTTTACTGTGTAATTCTTTTATGTTGAAAAATTTTCTATTTTTAAATCACAAATTATTTTTTAATCATCAAAATATTGAAAATTTAAAAAAGTATTTACCATAAAAAACACAATATAGTAAAACTCACAAGAAAATCTGCGATGCAAAAGCAGATGGGAAAAGGAGACGGCTTAATATTAGATATGCATGTAAATATGTATATATAGTAATTTCCTGATACACCAAGTATTGAAGGTGCAGCAATAACAAGAGACAGTGCACAATTATAATTCTGCTGAAAACATGTAGACACAGTTACAATGTGCATTTCAATAGAAAACCCTGCTTAGTGTAACATACTCACACTGGGAAGGTTTTGAGTGCGTGTAAAGTGTAAGTTATACAACTGCAAACGTTCATGGTGTATCATGGAGACTAGACAGTAAACAGTAATTGATAATATACAGGCTTTGGGTTATTTATTTTTCTATTTATTAACTTCTGTTGGTGTTACCTCTGTTCTATGGTTTGATCCAGGAGGAGGTGGAGTTTGCATTGAGGTCTTGCTGTAGCAGAGACCCTTCCATCTTATACCAGTCCTCAGTCAGAGGGGAGTCTGGGCTGGGTGCAAGCGCTGCTGCCTCTACTAGTTCAGTGGGAGGGAGTTGTTGAAAATTTTAAGGGAGCGTAAAGGAGTGTTTTGGTGCAGGTTGGCGGATGTGACAGTGGTGGCAGTTGCATTGCAGTATTAAATTGGCATAAGGTTTCAGGTTTTAATGATGGCAACAACATTGCACATGGGGATCAAACAAAAGGAGCAGTTATGCAGCAGCGATGTGTGATTAAAAAAGGGAATGGGAATCATTATAGAGGTAAGGAAGAGAAGGGAGAGAGTCACGAAGGAGAGTTTGGGGTGGGTAAGTGTGCAAGGTTACGTGGCCCAGTAAATTAGGGGGAAGCAGGGCAGCAAGACAAAATGCGGGGCAAGGTGGGAGACACAGAAAAAGAGAAGGAGAAACACAAATGTTGAAGTAAATTAATGCATGGTTAATTGTCTGAGTCAAATAAAGCAGAGAAAGATTGATTTTCTTTAGAGTGTGTATAAATTAAAGAGATATTATGAGACACACGGTTAATATAATATAATGGAAACCAAAATAAGTAGATGACTGAAGTTGTTAGAGTATAAGAGTGTAGAGAATGTTTTTTCAAGAGTATGACACAAAGCAGCGGTGGAAACAGACAACATTAATGTGTAAAGGAAACAAATAGAGCACAGCAGTAAGGTTGAGCGTTTGACTGTATGGCTTTGTGTGTCCTTGTTTGCATGGGGGTCTCTCTCTCTCTCTCTCCTGCTCTCTCTTACACACACACACACGTTCTTTTTTCCTTTTCCTTCCTATCTCTGTGTATATGTAGACACTAGTGAGATGCAGAGTGAGATGTATCTGGTTTCTTTGTTAAATCTCTAGTTAGTCACATTATCCACTTCAACTTTTCTAATAATACCACATATAAATAATGGATCTGTACAATTTGGGTGCATGAGTTTCATGATTTTTGTCTGCTGATGTGAAAGCATACCTTTCCGAACATTCCCATCTGTGGCACGAAAATCTCTGGTATTGAGTAGAAAGCAGGCCCGGTCCTGTTGATACCGCTCTCGAGTAGACCCACGTCCCATGGGGCTCTTCTCATCTGGGCTCAGTACCTGGTCTATTGTGGGGCAGTCTTCATTAGCCAAAGCGGCTGAGGCTGCATCACCATTCTGTTTGGAATCTAGAAACATGGCACAGACAGGACTATGAGAGTAGAGGCTATAAATAATTTTTTCTTCATATCCATTAGGTAATCCACATTTGTTGCAGCACAAAATCCAAATGTGACAATTCCAATGAATTTGTAATCCAACAAACAGCTGTATTGTTAGGCAAATAAATATGTAACAATGTTAGAGAAAAATCACTTACCTCTGTTGATCTCTATGATTTCTTCTTGGGCCAGAGGGCAGTCACCTGTTAAGCCTCCTGAACCCACCACTCCACCAAGAACATTTCCTAAGAGCCGTTGTGGAGAAGCCGTAGCCATTGCAAGGGCATCTGGTTTGCAATAGTTTGGGGATCCAGGTTGAGGTGCTCGGGGTATGTGTTTGTTCTTCTTTTTGGGTAGCTTTTGTTTAGCCATGGCCAGAGAGTAGTACATGCCAAAGTTGTTTACAATAACAGGTACAGGCATAGCTATGGTCAGTACACCAGCCAAGGCACAAAGTGCACCTACCAGCATCCCTGACCATGTCTCTGGATACATATCTCCATAGCCCAATGTCGTCATAGTAACTACAGCCCACCAAAATCCAATAGGAATGTTCTTAAAGTTTGTGTGGGCACTGGCTGTCGGGTCATCTGGGTCTGCTCCGATTCTCTCAGCGTAATAGATCATAGTGGCAAAAATGAGGACACCAAGGGCTAAAAAGATGATGAGTAGGAGGAATTCATTAGTGCTTGCGCGAAGTGTGTGGCCAAGGACACGTAAACCCACAAAGTGACGTGTGAGCTTAAAAATTCGGAGGATACGAACAAATCGGACGACACGAAGAAACCCAAGGACATCCTTGGCAGCTTTTGAGGACAGGCCACTCAGACCTACCTCAAGATAGAAGGGCAAAATGGCAACAAAGTCAATAATGTTAAGGGTGCTTTTAAAAAACTCTAATTTATCTGGACAAAAAGTGACCCGCAGCAGGACTTCAATGGTGAACCAGATGACACAGACTCCCTCCACATAAGTCAGCCAACTGTCAGTCACCACCTCGAAGACGATTTCCTCACGGGTTGTGTTTCCTACTGTGACGTTCTCTGTCTTGTTGAGGATGGTGTTGAAGGCCTCATGTGTCTCCATGCAGAAGGTTGAGATTGAGATGAGGATGAAGAACAGTGAGCCGAACGCCACATACTAAAATGAAAAGGAATCCATTCAAAGAAAAACAAGAGACAGCAAGAAAAAATCAGTTAGCATAAAGATGATAAAAAAAAATACAATTTCAATCTATGTGAAGAATAAACAACTAAGCATTAATAACACAGATACAACATGTAAGCCACATCTTCTTGATAAATACAGAGATTTTGTGAACCACAGACCAAACTACAATGGCGGTTTTTGTGGATAAAAATAACCTCATCACAAGTTCAAAAGATATTGTAAAATGCACAATATGAGAATATTATTTCCTCTGCTACAGAGTAGGGATTTTGAAATATAAGACATTTACACACATTCAATATGCTGCATTTTTACTTATGTGTACATTAAATAATAAGGCGCAGGCCTCCTGGTCTATTTAAAGATTATAAGGACAAAAATTGCAAGTCAGTTATTTGATTATGCTTGATTTTCACATACAAGTATTGATCTCTATTACGTGGATCAATACCATTTGTGACGAGATGCAGCAGCCCTGTTAAAGTGTATCCCAAGATGGACAGTGACCACTTGTAGTGCATTAATGTGGTATTAACGCAGAGACGTTGTGAACCAGAGATGGTTTGCACATTCTTCGAAAACGTACAAGTATTATCCAACATAATCTGGTAGTGCCCTTAGCTCACACATTTCCACACGTCAAAACTAAGTATGACTGTCCATAACCTGGTTATTTCATATGTACATTGGTGTAAAGCCAAGACTCATTTTTTGTGCCCCTTTCTCTTCTTTTCAGCATATCTACTGTGAAGTTTAGATTTCAGATGCCACATAAAAAAAGTCCTTGCTAATACCCCCCTATTTGTAATTTCAGCATTTTGCTGGAATTTGCTAAAACTTCTCGTGTCTTTCTCAGATATGTTGTTATATGATCATCGGGAATGATTGTGACTTCCTTATTTGTCATGTTGTTTCAGTGGTCAAAAGTATTTTGGACGAAAACCGATGCATGCTTTCTCTACCTTTTTCAGTGAAAACAAATTTTGTGGCTGAAAATTTGGTGCCTCCCTAGTGTATGTTATGTGTTTTGCATTTTGACACGTGAAAACTTTTAAGAGCAATGATCCACTGTTATTTAGGGTATTAAATTAAAGATGCATAATATAATCTTTAATCTTTAAATGCTTTTAAATTTCTGTGCATATACTTTTACCACCTCTAGGATGATACAGCAGTTACAGCAGCAATTAAGTTTGTGACAAATTAACAATTTGATTTTTTTTAAGGTTTACATTGTAAGCTTAAACTAGAACTGGTAACCTTTTTGTTTTAAATAGAAGCGTTGTGCGTCACAGAGCAATAGCACCACCCTGACTCATATAACTTACACAAGAAGTGGGAAGTGTGATTTGTGTGGCAGTCATGGAGACATTTGCCCTTGCAAGCCATTTGTGGAAAAGAGAAATAGATGAATGTATGAATGTTCATACTTACATTACAGGAAAATCAAAAGAGAATTAAATCGAGGTTCAACTGAACCTTCGCTCTCTGCTTGAGAGGCAGGTGTTCTTAACTGCTACACTATTCAACCATGTGAGTCGGAAGAACTGGAGCAAACTAAATACATTTGTAGAGATAGTCCCAGAGGGAGGAGAGTGGAGGAGTCGCAAAAAATAATGTGAAAGACTGTAATTCAGAAGAAAAACAGTTGTGGGTTTTGCAAAAGGACACTTGAAACATGTTTGGTGTCTTCTGAAGTCTGGCAAAAAAAAATAAAATATGTGAAGGAGAGGGTGAAATGAAGAGCATTTTAAGACACTGTATATTTAGGCTGCGTAGTTTGCTAGGTGTTTTTCAAAAATGATCTCTAGGTCAAGTGACAGATGCCAGATGGAGCAGGTACAGAGCAACATACAGCATGGATCTTAAAAATAAGTGCTCAGCTTGTCTCAGTCTACAGTCTATATAGTTTTTGTTAATAAAATGACACATTTATTCGAAAACTGAAAATTGCAGCAGAAACAATGTCATTTTGCATCAAACATGAAAATGGTAGCTATTGCATAAGAGCTAATTGTGCCTCAACTCAACACAGTGAGTTAATTGCCAGAGCAAGGACTCAAAAAATAAAAAAAACAGAGAAAATAGCGTGATGCCACCATTCAGTGCAAGCAACTTCACATGCTTTCCATCCATTTTCTCAAGCCTCTCAGTGTATTTATAGCTACAGTATACTTTGAAAATAAATAATAAATATCCAACATGGTCTAAAGAGCAAAAGAGAGAAGAGAGGTTTTTCATACTTGAGTAAGGTTATATATAAGTAACCCTAGAGCTTAACTGTGTGGTGGATGTACTTCCTTGTTGTATGCTTATGTAATACACTGTATCATACAGAGTTAATTTCTTAATAAAACATACATGCAGTAAAAATAAACATTTTTATGAAATATATATATATATCTTTCAATGTTACTTTCCCTCATCCTTCTTATATTAAGGTAAGAAGTGAAAGGACAGCACACTCTTGTCACTGTGACACTGTGACACTAAACTGAACAGTGGGCAACTTTGAGCGTCCAAGGATCAGTAAGTGGGGACGTGGCCATGCTCAGTGAACCTCAGTTGTGACTTGGCAGTTGGTGGATTCGAACCTGGAGCCCTCAGGACCCCAGTTTGGTATTTTACCACTAGGCCACCACTGCCCCAATGAAAAGCTGTATTTGATCCTATAAAATAGTTGTTAAATATACAGAGGCCTGATATAACTATCTGAGTCAGTGTATTTGTTCTATGACCATAGCATTGTGATAAGGACTTCATTCATTCAGTTTACTGGATTCAGAACAATAATAGCATTTTATTCATAGAGGATGGCCCTTTGTATAGAGTAAATATTTTTAGTTTCATTTCATAATTTCTTTCCCATCTTTCATCCTCTCTACTTTTTCCAGTTCCTTTCTATGTTCTGCAAGGCCATGATTTTCTTGAGTCTGACCTACTTTTTTTCGACTGCTGCAGTGCTCTTCCTGTGTTGCAAAAACACACAGATGCACAGGTTTCTACTCACAGTCCTACTTCCATCCCACAGAATCCCTACCTGGCCATACCCAAAAGCCCCTGTATATACTACCACCATTATTAAGAAAGCAAAATAGCAGAAGGTGGAACTACTACTACTGCTTACCTGGTCAAACAACACATCCCCTTTATGAGTCAGGATTTCAAAAGGTGTTGTCCTATTTTTTTCTGTTTTTATTACATAACTTATAACTAAAAAACATCCACACACTCCAACAAGTTTTACATGGTACAATGTATATGACTGGAGATTAAGTGTTTGGAAAAGGTCAAAATATATATTGTATATTGGACGTTAAACTCATACATCCCTTCTGAAGTTACAAAGACACAACCTAAATTAAGGGGATAAATATTATATGAATGTGACATGTACTGTACCTTTGTATTAATATCGAAATAGTTTCTTTTTTGTCCTTATTTAACCTGGCAGAAGAATAGCAGAAATTGATGTTCCTGGACAAAAATATATTAAAACAAATACATCATTTTATGTGCAGGATAATGCCTCTGTGTCAGATGTGGGCTTCTCATAAATCAGAGAAGTTTGCACTGCTTTTTTATGTAGTACCATTGTTACCGACAGCTGGATGATGCAGTTTTAACTTACCATGTTTAGTTTATTGCTACCTTAATGATGGCAATGTTTGTATTGCCTGATTTATTTGCCTTTTTCCATTGATACTGCAATTTACAAAAAAGGTCCTAAAACAGAAGACTTGTTCTCCATCTGAAAAATGAGGCTTGTCTTTGATAACTGCTACCTAAAGCTGCTGGGAGACACAAAAGGACTCATGCCAGCAGCAGTTGTCTTAAAATGTATCTAACTTGTTTTTATCATGGCGTTAGTCACAGCAAAAAACAATAAAGGAGGAGAGATGCATTTGAATGTTCTATTGTCCTTGATCATTTCCAATTAGGCTTTTTCACACAACCACAACAATATGTATCTTACTTGTCTTTTATACCATGGTTACATTTGACACATTTAAAATAAATTGTTAGAGGTGTATATCAAAAGTTGTTATGTACGTGCGTATAACTGTGATGAATGATGAATAGGAGAATAAGGCGACATTTATGATAAAGAGCTGATATTACATCTAAAGGCATTTCACATGTGTTTTGGTTACATGTGATCTTCTTTAACAGGACCCTTGTGTTGCTGTTTTTACTGCAGCACCATCAAGTACAGTTTTTTCTTACAGTATTACAAAGCCATGACTGGCTCTTTGTCACCATGACAACCACTGCATTTGCCTCTGCTGCTGCAGATGCCACAGAGGATCACTGCGGTATAGAATAGTGGAAGAACAGAGCATGCTTATGGACATTTAGGAATCCTTTTCTCGGTTATAGGGTAAGTGGCCTTGATACTGACCCAAAGACATGTAAAACATTATTTGTTCCATTTAGACCAATGTAGCCGTTTGATTAGCACTGATCAACGGCAATGTTTCTACAAGAGTGATCAACAAACTTGCAAAAAAAAGGACAAGAAAGTGACCTTAAATTTGCACATGGATAAATACAATATCAAAAATATTTTCCAAAGTACAAGACAAGAGCAATGAAGTATTATTTTACACTAAGTAGCTGAAGCAGACTCCGGGAGACAGACAACGCTGCTGCTTTGCTTTGGTATACAGTAGGTGAAACCTTGGTGGCACTCATCCTAAAAATATTGACATTGCTTTTGCAAATAACAGACACATACTTCAAACTGTATCCTAAGCACAAACTGTGTTATTAAAGACTAATTCAAATTGATGACGATAGCAACACAAAGAAAGTACAACAAAACAAATTCCTGATTGAGTCTACTACTTTGTTTGAGAACAGTACATTTAAATTTGATACACTGATATTTTGATTAGGCACACTGTTTTGTTGTGATTTGTATACTAACAAATACAAATTGGAGAATCAGCTGTTCCAAATGTCTGATTCCAGAATCAGACATTTGTTCCTACCACGCCTTAACTTGATGACAAGCACAGACCACAACCTACAGGTCTATCATAGCATCCTTATTAACACCTAGATAACCTGTCAAATGTGGACAACTGCAGTAATAAGGCTTGAATTTAAATTTTTGCTGTGCACATTCTCTGCTGAAGAGTGAAACAATTGAAAGGCAGAGAATTTTTCACAAGGTCCAAACACAGAAATGTTTTTTAAATCACCTTAGGGGTTTAACACAATACAGCTGAATCACAGAACTGTCTTACACTTGCATGCACACATGCTGCACTACTGCTTCCCACTCAACCAAACCGTATCAAAACACCTGCAATGTACTCTGCTGCATTCATGTTTTTATTTAATTTCAACTGTGGCATTGCCAAACCTGAGAGAAGACGAACCAGCTAAGTATACCACTATATGTGCAAATTCCCTCTTATCTGCTTTGTATTCACAAAAGATGACTGCAGCATGTCAAGCACGTTTGTCCTTGCCACGCAGACTCAGCCCAATCTCCCACTCTTAGCAAAACAACATTATTTCTAGCCCTTTTTCTATTTGTTTCTTCCTGCCCTGCTTCTGTTTATACTGACACATAAACTATGGCTTGAACTGGAGAAAAAAGCTATGAAATCACCCCTACATCATCTTATGCTCTTATTCTGTTCCTTTGTTCTTATAAGAAAGTAGAAGTGTAAGTTTGGGTACTTTACTGGTACTTTTATGTGGTGCCAACAATTACAACAGCAAACAGTGAAGAGCCAAATAATAGTTTACTTTGCTTCTCACATGTTGAAAAGCACAGATGGATCTTGATGTTTTCCACTTAAACAATTAAACTTTCATGGAGAAAACCAACAATACAAGTCCTCAGGGCATTTGACCCCTATCCTGTATTTTGGGTTCTGATATATTACTTGCAGAGTGTCCTATATTTTGAAGGTTGTCAAAAGATGTATACTGATGCCATACATGTTCCATGTAGAATGCTGCAGCAGTATTTGCTACTTGTATCTGTCTATCTGTGGGGAGGTGTGTCCTGGCAGTTGATTTATTTATTGAACCATTAGGCTCAATGGTTTATGGGCACCACCACCAACAGAGTACAGGCCAATGAGTTAATGTGACTACACTCAAAGGGATTTATGTTTAGTGTTTGAGGCAGTTGAATGTTAGACGCATGTTGTCACAAGAGTGAGTGAATGTGTTTGTCTACCTGGCTTATAGGTTGTTGGAAAAAAAACAATTCTAATCATGAGTAATTCTTAACCAATTCATAATCTTCAAAAATTGAATCCTGCATTAATGTTCCCTCGCAGCTTTCCATAAAAAGTTCCGGCACACAACTTTTGGCACACATTGCTCATTTTGAAGCAGGAAATATAGCTGGCTCCATCTTCAAGGAAGGTAAGAGTCCGAGGTCTTTTTGGATTTTTTTCTGGGGATGAATGGAACCTGGATTGGAATGCTAGAAGACCAGATAATTGTTTATGGTAACACTTCAAATATGCTTTGTGTTGCAGGTGAAGAATTAACCACATATCAAGTACTTGAAGTACTCTAAAGCTTGCCTCTCAGCAAGCTCTAAAGTTAAACTCTGTGTTGCTGCTGTTTTGTGTGAATAGACAAATTACCAAATTACTCATTCTCTACAGATGAACTGAGGGATGGGTATTTGCCACCACACATACCAATAAGTGACGTCCCTATATGCTGGAATAGCGGGCTCGAATTGATCGAACAATCTATTTGTGCTGCTCCTGTGATGAGCATCATGTCACCTTTACTCAGGGGACCACTGGTTCCAACATCTAAGAGGTATGCAAGATATGTGGGTTCTTGTGGAAGATTGTTGTTGCAATGCTTTCTAGTTTTTCAACATCAGCCAGTCACATATTCCTCTGAGAGGTTTCTAGTAACTTTTGTAATGAGTCTGCTTACTGGCAGGGCAGCCTTTTTGGAAAAAAGACGCTGCTGCATGTAATTATTTTGATTTGTTCACTGTAGAGATGCGAAAAGTAATAGATCATCCGGTGTGGAAATGAGCTGCTGCTAAACGGCATCTCTCACTGGAACAGGGCCAGAAGTTGGTGGCAGATTATTCGGTGGAGTTCCGCATGCTCGCAGTGGAGAGCTTCTTGGGTCATTTAGCATTACAGGGGTTATTTATTCATGGTCTAAATAAGTTAATCAAGGAGCCATATTACATGAAAATCACCTTCTAGGCCGTCCTAGCATTGTCTTTCAACCATCCACAGCACCCCATCTACATAAGTTTCTGCAGTCAGTTTTGATTGCCTTGATCTGTCTTATGTGGCCAGTCAGTATGAGGACCTCTTATTCAGTGAGAAAAAGCCTTATAACCCCCCAACCGCCCATGTGACTGTGCCATTGATTTTTTCCCTGCGCCCCCCAACTGCTGGACTAATTCAGCTGTAATCTTCATCTGTGGGTGTAGGATTTTTTTTGTTACCAAGAAAGACCAGTCATTACATCTGTGTATTGCTTACATGAGCCTGAATGCAATCACTATCAAAAACTAATATCCCTTACCACTGAGGAACTCAGCTCTTGACCCTATATTTTAGACAGGTGTCTTCACCATACGAGACTTAAGGAGTGCCAATCATTTGGTCAGACTACACTGTGTTCCAAATTATTATGCAAAAAGTATTCAACAGTGGTACGGTAAGATTTTTTGTTTGTCAGATTAAAGTCATGAATGGTAATGTGTATCATGGTGCTGGATATCAGTGAAACCAATTGAAGACACCTGTGCTAATTAGTTTAAAGGGGGTACTACTAAAGACAGTTGTTCCTCATTATTAAGCAGGCTATCATTTTCAACCAAGACAGTTAAGAAGAAGGGACTTTAGGCTGCTAAAAAGTAACCCATAGTTTAATGTTTGGGTCAAGAAATGACAACAATCAAAACTGCAGAAACTTGATTGCGAAGCTTCATCTGCTGCCGATACCTCCCTGGACAACAAGATGCATGGTCCTCCAGGGGTGTGCAGTGGTGCATAAGCCATCGTTTTGACCTCCACTATCAGCTGCACACAAGCAGAGAAGGTTCCTGTGGGTCAGGCAATACCTGAAGACTGACTTCAAAACTGTTCTGTTCACCAATTAATGTCCTGCAACCCTTGATGGTCCAGATGGATGGAGTAGTGGATGCTTGGTTGATGGCCACCCTATGCAAACAAGACTACGGCGTCAACAAGGAGGTGGTAGAGTGATGTTTTGGGCTGGTATCATGGGAAGAGAGTTTGTCAGCCCTTCCAGGATCCCTGACGGTGTGAAGATGACATCCACAACGTATGTGGAGTTCTTTAAAGAACATTACCTTACCTGGTTAAAAAGGAAGAGTCAAGCTTTTCGACAACAAGATTTTTTTTATGCATGACAATGCACCATGCCATGCAGCAACAAATACATCTGCATCTCTGGCAGCAATGGGCATCAAAGGAGACAAACTTATGGTGTGGCCCCCATCCTCCCCTGACCTCAACCCTGGTGGGAGGCCGTTCACATCTCAACAACAGCTCTGGGAGGCTAATCTGTCCTTGTGCAAGGCTGTTTCACCAAATACTATCCAAAAACTGACAAATTCAACGGATGGAAGACTTGACCTTTTCAACAAGGGGTCTGTAAGTTCAAATCTGACTTCACTTGTGATAATGTTTTGATATAAATAGTCCTTAATTTCAGTTACATGTCAGTCAGGCATGAACTGCTAATGTTTAAAATTTCACACAAAACCATTTTTTGTTCTTTATGACAATAAAATATGTTGAAACTCAATTGTGCGTAATAATTTGGAACATGCATTTTGGGTGCAGTTGTGTTTTTTTTATGTACTATTATTATTGGGAGGTTCATTCAAAAACTATTGAATTGTACTCTGATGGTTGGTGACTGGAAAACCATGATGCCTGCCATTCATAAAGATCATTTTGGAATATCTGAGAAAAGCTGATTTGCATAATAATTCCGAACACAGTGTAGTGCCCCTGCAACCTATCAAGAATTAGTCAATGACGTGTTACGGGACATTGGATTATTTGTTTTTGTGTATCTGGACAACATCCACATATTTTCTAAGGAATTGAAGGAACATGTACAACTTGTCAGAAAGATTAGAAAACAAACTGCTTGCAAAAGATGAATAGTGTGCCTCATTTCTCTGGGTTATTATTAAGAAAGGGGCAGGTAAAAGTTGATCCTGCCAAAATTAAGGCTGTGGCTAAGTGTCATCTACAAAGATGCAGTTAGAGCAGTTTTTAGGTTTTGCAAATTTCTACAGACGTTTCCTCAGAAGTTACAGTTGGGTTGTTGCCCCGCTCACTAGCCTTACTTTCATTAAGGTTCCTTTTCATTGGTCTCCTGATGCTGAGAGAAATGCATTCACCTCCATGAATAACATGTTCATCAAGGCCCCTGTTCTAACTCATCCAGATTCAATCCGTCAATTGAATGGAGGTGGATGCCTTGAACACAGGAGTCGGAGCAGTGTTGTCCCCATGCTCAGGATCAGAAGATGCTCCAATGTACATTCTTCTCCACACAGCTCACAACAACTCGAAGAAACGACCATGTAGGAAACAAGGAGCAGTTGGCTGAGGTCCTGGCTCTGGAAGAGTGGAGACATTGGCTGGGGGAAGATGAAAACCCTTTTATCATATGGACTGATCACAAGAATCTATCTTACCTTAGTACTGCAAAACAGTTAAAACCTCGACCTAGGTCCTATTGGGCTCTATTCCTGGAGAGGTTTCATTTTTCCCTAACCTACCACCCAGGTTCCCAAAACACAAAACTAGATGTCCTCTCTTGACGAGCTGAACCGGATGAAGAGGTATTCAGAGTAGGACACAGTTCCTAACCTTCTTCCCCCCAGTTGTGTAGAGACTGCGGTGATGTGAAAGGTTGAGGCAAAAGTGCGCAGGGCTCAGCTGGAAGAACCAGGTCCAGAGTTGGGTCCTTCAAATCTGTTGTTTGTACCAAATAAGTTTCCTTCCCAGGTTCTCCAATTGAGTTACTTATCAAAATTGTCCTGCAATTCTGGTTATAATGGCAGTTTGAAATTTTTGCGTCAGCATTTTTGGTGGCCCTACATGGCACAGGGCACCTTGCCATTTGTAACAGCTTGTACCATATGTGCCCATGGGAAGTCCTCTTATTAACCACCATCTAGACTAGGTCATATCCTAGAGGTTCCCAGATGTCCTTGATCTCATATTGCTCTTGATTTTGTTACAGGACTACCATGTCATGTGGTAACACATACATACTCACCATTGTTGACAGATTTTTCTAAAGCTGTTCATTTTGTTCCTCTCACCAAGCTCCCAACAGCCACTGACATAGCAGACATCTTTCTGTACTTCATGTGATGTGTCTCCATAAGATTCACAAAGACATTGTGACTGTCAGGAGTCCACAGTACTGGTCCCAAGTGTGGAAAGCCACATTGGTAACCTCCGTGAGTCTTTGCTTTGGCTATCATACTCAGTCTAATAGTCAAGATGAAAGAGACTTGAAATTTGGGTTAAATATATCATCTCTGTGATGGCATTGGGGGAGCAGCAGCCTTCCAGTTGCTTTGCAGGACAAACTTTTTCTGACGCATTTTACACTCGTTTCCTGTATCTTTGAACATGGATGACAACACTACATACCGGCAGAGCTAAGGATAAGGCTGAGTTAGCAGACTTGGCAGAGCTGACTTTTTAAACCATCTACTCCAGGGGTGTCAAACGTACGGCCCACGGGCCGGATCAGGCTCACAGACGAGTTTAATCAGGCCCGTGATGATGATTATGAAAAGTATAAAAATTAGCTGCAAATTTTCATTTAACTGCTGTTCCAATTGTGTCCACTGGATGGCGCAATAGCAATTGTGTCAGGCATGCAAACTGTTCATACCATGCTGTTAGCAATATATGCTTTGCCGCCCTCATTACCCCAATATGTCACTGTCAAAAATGAGAAAAGTGGATGTAGAGTGCAGAGTGTTCCAAGAAAAATGGTCATCCTTTTTTCACAGAAGTGAATGGGAAAGCAGTATGTTTGCTGTGTTCACAGCATGTTGCAGTGCTGAAAGAATATAACCTTCGTTGGTACTATGTGAGTGTTCATGCCGACAAATATGACAACTTTCAAGGACAGCGGAGAAAAGAGAAGGTGGATGAACTGTTGGCGGGTCTTAAGAAACAGCAGTCTGTTTTTACTCAGAGCCAAGACATCAGTGACGCTGCAGTGAAAGCTAGCTACCTCATTGCTAACGAAATCGCAGTGGCTTCAAAACCATTTAATGAGGGTGAATTCATAAAAACATGCATCGTGAATGCAGCGGAGATCGTGTGCCCTGAAAAGCGACAGGCTTTTGCAAATATTAGCCTGACAAGAAACACAATCGCAGACAGGATTTCCGATCTTTCAGTTGATTTGGGCAGCCAGTTAAAGAACAAAGTAAAGGCTTTTATCGCCTTTTCAGTTGCAATTGATGAAAGTACGGATATTACAGATGTTGCACAATTGGCTGTTTTCATCCGTGGGGTTGATGACACGTTGACGGTCACCGAAGAGTTCGTGGAGATGATGCCAATGTCAAGTACAACGACAGCCGCTGATATTTTCAACGCACTCGTCAGTGCGCTGGATAGGGTCGGAGTGGACTGGTCCCGCTCTGTCAGTCTGGCTACGGATGGTGCACCCTCAATGATCGGGAAAAAAGCAGGTGTTGTGACAAAGTTCAGAGACAAAGTACAATCTGCAAATGGAGGGCGTGATTTTTGGACTTTTCACGGTATTTTGCAGCAGGAGGCTTTGTGTTGCAAGTCATTAAACATAGATCACGTCATGAAAGTGGTCATCCAAAAGTTGAATTTCATCCGATCCAGAAGCCTGAATCACCGTCAGTTTGACAGCCTTCTCAGAGAGAAAGACCACATCTATGGCTTGCCATACCACACTGACGTAAGGTGGTTAAGCCGAGGTGCAGTGCTGAGGCGTTTCTATGACTTCCTAGAAGAAATTGAACAGTTTATGGAAGAAAAGGACAAACCCGTGTTAGAATTTAATTCCGGAGAATGGATGAAGGACCTTGCATTTATGGTGGATGTTACCAAGCACCTGAATACCTTGAACAAATAGCTGCAAGGGCACAACAAAGTTGTCACACAGTATTATGACAGCATACGCGCTTTCAAGTTGAAGCTGTCATTGTGGGAGACGCAACTCCCCGGTGGTGATGCAGCTCACTTCCCCTGTCTGAAACATGTGTGCGCGACACAACGTGTCGCAGACATGAAGCGGTTCAAAGATAAAATAACGGGACTGTTACAGGAGTTTGAGCAACGTTTTCAGATTTTTGGTGAACTGGAGGAAGACTTCAAAGTTTTTTGCTCGCCATTCACAGTGAATCCCTCTGAGCTGCCCGTCAACATCCAACTTGAAATAATTGACTTGCAGTGTGATTCGGATTTGAAGGGCAAATTTGCCACTTGGACACATTTTATCAGAACCTCTTGCCAGGTTACCCCAACTTGACAGCCCTCGCTGCAAAGCTGTTGTCCATGTTTGGAACCACATATCTTTGTGAGCAGATTTTCTCCGTAATGAGCATTAATAAAACAAAGCTGCGCTCAAGGCTCACGCACAGCCACTTGAACCACATCCTGAAGTTGGCTGTCACTCAGAATGTGACGCCTGATATTGATGCGCTGGTGAAAGCTAAAAGATGCCAGGTATCAGGAGTCAAATAAGCAATGTAACCCCACTTACAGTGCTGCATTAGACACCTTAATATAGTTCTGTAATCTGTGAAAGAGTTCTGTGAATCACTGAGGAAGTGTGTTTGTGTGTTCTTTGTCCTCAGAATGTTCAAATAACTTGAAGTGATTTATGATTAATAGTGATGTTGTGTTTGCACTATTTTGGAAACACTGTCCTCAGGTTCCAGCTTTGTTTATATATTTTTATGTTGATTGCTATTTTATGCTATTGCTATTTTTATGTTGATTGCTGTTTTTTATTTAAGTTATTTAATTTGTATATTTAACCTATTATATTCTTGATTTGTGACTGTGACTTGTTTGGGCAACAGGATTTTATTATCTTTATTTACATTTCTACTTGAGAATTTACACCCTGATATAGTTCTGTGGTCTGTGATACTGTTCTGGTTCTTTGAATCACTGAGGCATTGTGTGTTGGTGTGTTCTTTGTCCTCAGAATAAAATTAAAAAAAAAACTTGATTTGTTTTATTATTAATAATGATGATGTGTTTGTCCTATTTTGGACAGTATAAAAACAAAGAAAACAATCTGAAGTTGTTGTTTTTTTAAGATATATACCGACCCGCTTGGGAATAGATTTTCCTCCACGTGGCCCGTCTAAATTTAGTTTGATACCCCGATCTACTCTCTCCGTCATCATGGGTAACGTAAACTCACTTTCTAATAAGATGGACGCTGTTTAACCGCGGAATATATTGGGAATGTAGCATGTTCATCTTCAAGGAGACTTGGCTAACCGACATTGTACCAGATGCTACCATAAACCTGCGTGAATTTACAACAGTAAGAGCCGACAGGAACATGAAGGCATGTGGGAAGAGTAAAGGTGGGGGATTCATCATGTACGTTAAAAACTGCTGGTGTAACCCTGGTCCAGAGATGTTCACAAGTCACTTTTTCCAAGTTCAAGTTCGGTCTTGAGTCTTTATACGCGACTCTGAGTCTAAGTCAAGTCTCGAATCTTTTATCCCAAGTCCAAGTCAAGTCTCAAATAGCTGAAAGTTTTCATATTAGACGCTATCTGAGATAATACTGCATTGCTGGGTTGTTTTGGATTAAAAGTATGTACTGTACTGTACTATAGGCCTATAATATATTATTGCACACCACACCATCAAAGTTGATCAAAATAATGTACTGTGCATGTGCAATGTAAAGAAACATCACAAAAGCTTAAAGCTTGAACAATTTATTTTGTGAATACTGAAGGATACATACAAACTTATTAGCGTGTGTGGTCTTATCCTTTAACCAACTGAAAATAACAAATTAAAGAAAATGAAAATATATAACTGAGTACTGTATGTACTGTATTACAGTATAGGGCTATAATATATCATTGCACACTGCACCATCAAAGTTGATCAAAACAATGCACTGTGGATGTGCTTAGGCTAAGAAATTATATGCATTACATGCTGTTTAAGGAGAGATTTACATTTCTGTTATGTCAGTGACAACATTAGTCTAAACTAAAACAACCGTTCATGCAAAAAATAACATTAGGCTCAATACACACAGGCTGCAGCTACTTGCTGCTTAACATAGTGGCCTGAAGTATAAAATCAAACGGTAACGTCAGGGGAAGGGAACTATAAAACTAGTCAACAGACTATAACTGTGGCTGAATTAGTTTGATAACGGTAACGTCATCTGCCCACACAAGCCCAGTTCCCCTTTGCCCACTGACCTATCCTTGTGTGTTCTGAGGTGCCTGAGAAAGTTCGACGTTGTTGATCCAGCATTATTTATCTTAACGCCACATTCCTCACAAGTAGCCGTCCACTTACTGGATGTCTGCGCAAAGTTTTTATAAGCAAATGCAATGACTATAGGAATTGCTCCTATCTGGCTTACAGCGGCCATGGTCACTGTGATATGAAACCTAAAATTGAGGCAGTACACACACGTTACAAACCTTTGCGCACCATAATGGAGTAAACTACTTCTGCCTGCAATTTTTCCATAGCTCTGGGAAACGCATCGGAAAAAGTGAAATAAGTTAAATGATAAAATAGACAATTCCTTTATTATAGACTTTATTCACGACTCGAGAGTCATAACACCTTAGTCTGAGTCAAGTCACAAGTCTTTCTTGTTCGTGCGACTCGATTCCCCTTGTCTGCCCTTGTCATATTCCTGTAAAAAAAGGTTTATGTTGCCCTGACTTGCAGCCACTAGTCGTAAGCCTCCGGCCATATTACCTGCCGAGAAAGTTCAGTCACATGATCACCCTGTGTGTTTACATTCCTCCGAGAGCTGCCCGGCGACTGCCTGTGAAAAAAATTCACACCATCACAAGAGGATCCTAAAGATGATCATCAGTCCGTGGTGGCCAGTGTCATCTCCTATACTATGGTGTGCAGGGGGAGCAGCACATCAAAGTAGAACCTGCAGTAACTAGACTGGAAAACCTGGACTTACTGGTGATAGTAGCAGAGAAGAGGACTCTTGGCAAACTGCTCTCAATCATGAACAATGCCACTCACCCTCTACACTCTGCCGTCATCTTACAGAGGAGTCTGTTAAGTGACAGGTTACGCCTTCCCAAGAGCATAACCACAGACTCAAAAACTCCTTTATTTACCAGGCAATCAAAATGTTTAACTCTTCTCTGAGGGGTAAGAAGAGGGTACAAATGACGAGTGGTGGGGGAGCTTGTGCAATAACCCCATAACTGTACAGTGCTAAATATATACCCCAATCTTGATCACCACCTTACACTACAGCATATTCTGTGTCCTTAGTGTGTGTAACTAATGTATTGATATACCATATGTCCCGCACAATGTATGAGTAGATTTGCATGTGGGTATGCATCTATGTATATTTATATACAGTAATATGAAAAAGTATCTGAACCTTTTGGAATTTGTCACATTTCTGCAAAAAATCACCATCAAATGTGATCTGATCTTTATCAAAATCAGATAGATAAGCAGTGTCTGCTTTAACTAAAACCACCCAAACATTTATAGGTTTTCATATTTTAATGAGGATAGCATGCAAACAAAGACAGAAGAGGGAGGAATAAGTAACTGAACCCTGTGCCTAAGGAGACTTAAAGAGCAATTGAAACCAATTTTTACCAAACAATTTAAGTCAATTCTGTGCCCAATCACTGATGAGTGGCTTAAAGCTGCCCTGCCTACTATAAAACATACACCTGGTAAGAATTGTCTTCATGAGAAGCAGATTCTGATTCAAAAAAACTTTATTTGTCCCCGAGGGGCAATTTGAGAAACAAGTAAGCAGCATAATAGTGCAGGTATGAAAGAGACATAAATTTGAAAATAAAATAAACATTAAATAAAAATTAATAGGTAAATTAAAATAGGATAAAAGATAAAAATATATAAAGAAACCAGTAAAGACATAGTTTGGGAGTGTAGATGAGGTTATATACACAGTAAATACTTTGGAATAGTACATTTGTACAAGAGTAAAGTGACTGAGTGGGATAAGGTGCTGTGGGGTGCAAACAAGTACAACAGGGGAAAGTTTCAGTGATGTTCGGATTAGAAACAGTAGCAGTGATGTTTAAATATGAGAGCACGCAATTGGTAGCAGTGATCTTCAGGTAAAACAAATAAATAAATAGCCAGTGGCAGTGAATTTAAAGTATAACAGATGAGTAAATAACCAGTCATGGTAATATTCAAGTGATGTTCAAAGGCAAGTAAGTAACAGTAGTATTCAGAAGAAATATAGCAAATAAGGTTGCAGTGATATTCAAGTAATAACAAGTAAGGATGCATTTATATTGAAGTATTGATATGTGAGCATTAATAGAGTTCTTCAAGTAAAACAGGTAGAGAAAAACAGTTTTTATACAGGTGGACAGTAGACAGAGAAGTTTAAGGCATACGGAGGCAGATGTAAAAGTGCCGATGACAGTAATGTTAAACAGTGTGTGGGGAGTTGTATGTCTTACATGTGGGTTAAGTGAGGTGGCAGGAGAGACAGGGGTAACAGTCCAATGGAGTATGTATGTTTGTGTGTGTGATTGAGTGAGAGTCTGCGAGCAGGATGGTGGGGGTGCAGATGGAAGGCAATGAGGGTGTGAGGCAATGATGGGGGCAGGGGATGGTGTTCATAGGGTGGAATTGTAGAATAGGACAGCTTTTAGGACAAAGGTGGCCCTCCGCCTCTCGGTTTTGCAGGCGAGTCAGTGGAGACGTCGTCCGGAGGGGAGCCATTGAAAAGCTTGGTGGAGGATGTGTGAAGGGTAGTTTATGATCTTGACTGCTTGTCTGGGACTTTGTTGGCTGTGGATGAGTGTGAGTCTGACAGGCAGGCCGATGATTTTGGAGCAGATTGAGGTGATGCTCTGCAGTCTGTTCCTATTTCTGAGACTGATGGAGTGGAACCAGAGTGTTACGGAAAAGGACATGATACTTCCTAGGAAGGAGTAGTAGAAGGTCAGCAGGATATTTTTGCTGACTTTGAAGGAGTTGAGTTTCCTGAGGAGGTAAAGTCACTGGTGGCACTTGCTGAGGATCTCCTCAGGGTTGGCTGAGAATTTCAGCTGGTTGTCAAAGGTGGTGCCCAGGTACTTGTACTCTTTAGTTAGCTCCACCGGCTTTCCCTGGATGATGGTGGGAAGAGCAGTAACCAGATCTCTCTGTCTGTTGGAGAAGGTCACTACCATCTCCTTGGTTTTGCTGACATTGAGTTCCAGTTTGGAACTGTCACACCACTCTACGAACTCCTGAAGCGCTGTTTGATGATCCTCTCCATGGCCTTCATCCCTAGGGAGGTGAGGGCCACAGGTCGGAGGTCAATTAGTGATTTGGGGTTTGTTTTTTTTGGGAATGGGGATGACGGTGGAACGTTTTCTCTGTTGCGTGACACTGTGGCTGTCTAGGGAGTTCTGGAAGAGGGTCCGAAACACATCTCCTAGCTGATGAGCACAGTGCCTCAGAACTCGGCTGCTGATGTTATCTGAGCCGGATTAGCTGCTCTCCCTGGTCTTCTTTAGGGCTTTGACCACTTCACAGGTATTGAGGGTGAGTGGGGAGCTACCAGCTGTGAGTGTGGCTCTGGTGTCTTGCAGTTGGGTGGTGTTGTTTGTCTCAAATCTGGTGAAGAATGAGTTGAGGTCATCTGGGAGGGTTGAGGGACTGCTGCCATCAACCTGGATGGTTTTAGAGGTGGAGGCGGGAGTATTTATGGTTTTGAGGCCCTGCCAGGCTGAACGGAGGTTACCTGAGGTGACCTTCTTTTCCACTTTATCTTTGTATCTCAGTTTAGCTGTCATGATGGCCCGCTTGACCTCTCTGTTGATTTTTTTTTTTTCCAGAATTGAGCCAGTGAACAAGATTCTCTTTTTTGTTGAGGATCTCTTTGAGCTTCTTGGTGATCCATGGTTTATTGTTGAGATAAATAGTTACTGTTTTTGATGTGATGATGTCCTCACAGAACAAAAAGTAGGAGGTGATTGTGTTGACCTGGTTGTTTATATTGTATTGAGAGGGAGAGGAGACTGTCCCAGTCAGTGGATTCAAAACAGCCTTGCAGAGTTTGAATGCTGTCCTCAGTCCAATGTTTTATAGTCCTTGTGGTCTTGCTGACTCTCCTGATGGCTGGTCTGTAAGCGGGGGCCAGCAGGATGGTGTTGTGGTCCGCTGAGCCGAGGGGGCGGGGGTGTTGGGGGGTAGAGCTCTGAATGCATTGGGGACTGAGCCATAACATTTGTCCAATGTCTTTCCCAGGCGGGTGGTACATGATACATACTGCTGGAAACCTTTGAGGGATTTGTCAGGAGAGCAGTGGTTGAAGTCACCTAGGATGAATTTAGGCGAGTCTGCACAAGCAGCAACCCGGAACAGGAAGCTTTGTCTGATATGCACCATGGTTTGCTCAAAAGAGCTGTCTGAAGATCTGCCATCAAGAATTGTTGATTTGTATAAAGCTGGGAAAGGATACCAAACCATCTCTAAAAAGTGTGGTTGTTCGTCAATTGACAGTCAGAGAAGTTGTCTACAAATGGAGAGAGTTTGGCACTGTTGCATATCTCCAAAGGAGTGGCCGTCCACCCAAGGATAACGCCAAGAGTTCAGCATAGAATACTCAGAAAAGTAAAAAAAAGAACCCCAGAATGTCTGCTAAAGACCTACAGAAATCATTGGCACAGTCCAATGTCTCTGTGCACACATCAGCTATATGTAAAACACTGGCCAAGATGGTGTTCATTGGAGGAAGCCACTGCTGTCTAAAAAAACATTGCTGGTCGTTTAATGTTCGCAAAAAGGCACTTGGACACTCCACAGAAGTTTTGGCAAAATATTTTGTGGACTGATGAAACTAAAGTTGAATTGTTTGGGAGGAACACACAACGTCATGTGTGGATGACAAATGGAACAGCTCACAAACATAAACACCTCATCCCCACCGTAAAGCATGGTGGAGGGTGCATCATGGTTCGGGGCTGTTTTGCTACCTTAGGGCCTGGACAACTTGCAATCATTAATGGAAAAAATAATTCAAAAGTTTATCAGAATGTTTTGCAGGAAAACCTGAGGCTGTCTGTCTGTCTGTTCTCGAGTGGCCAAGTCAAAGTCCAGACTTGAACCCCATCGAGATGCTGTGGCATGACCTCAAGACAGCGATTCATGCAAGACCAGGAATCTGTCTAAACTACAGCAGTTTTTTAAAGAACAATGGGCCATGATTAGTCCTGATTGATGTGCCAGACTTATCTACAGCTACAGGAAGTGTCTAGTTGAAGTTATTGCTGCTAAAGGGGGTCCACAAAATATTAAATGTGATGGTTCAGTTATTATTCCTCCCCCTTCTACCATTGTTTTCATGCTATCCTCATTAAAATATGAAAACCAATAAATGTTTTGGCAGTTTTAGCTAATGCAGACACTGTTTTTTCATCTGTGTGATTTTCACACAGATCACATTAGATGGTGATTTTATGCAGAAATATGACAAATTCCAATAGGTTCAGATACATTTTCATACCACTGTACATGTGTAGGTACACTCATGTAATGGATATATGCTGGCTTAGGTGGCATGTGTAAATATTTGTGTGTATATGTATGTGAATAATAATAATAATAAGAACTATATTAATCCCTAGGGAGTATCCTTCAGGAAATTATGCCTCTGCATTTAACCCATCACTGTAGTGAGCAGGGGGCTGCTGGCTGAGCCTGCGCCCGGCGAGCAGTTTTAGGGGGACCACACTCAGGGCACATCAGCGGTAACTTGGCGGTACGGGGATTAGAACCGGGGACCTTGCGGGACCCAAGTCCGCTTCCTTAACCATTACGCCACCAACTGCCCCTGACATACTGTATGTGCCTATATGTGTATAGGTGTGTGTGTATGCGCAGACATATGTACATTTGGGTGTGTTTGTATGTAGATATATATATATGTACGTGGAGGCGGGGCAGTGGTTAGCAGTCAGCTGTGGCTGGGAGAGCGGACCAGTGGCTCTCCCTGTATTAGAAGGAGCCGTAACCCACACAGCAACATGACTATTAAAAGTCCGTCACTGAGCATCTCACCTGCGTTTCTTGAGGCTATAATTGCAGTCTCTGCCCTGATGACATACACTGGGGCTTTCCTTTGCCAGCGTAGTACTCACGCAGGATTTTCAGTGCTTTGCATCCATCATCTGACACATCAAGCATCACCAGCAACGAACTAGAATTGATTCTTTTCATCCTTGCAATAATAATTGTCCCAAAAACTGTTTCCCACAGCTCATATTTTTTCTCATCTCCATCAAACACAAGCCTGGCCCAACGGCTGCCAGTCGACTCTTTGTCTCTTCGATTCATTGTGCCCTTTCACTTTTGCAGTGCACGCATTAAACATTGCGACTTTCACCAAATAATTCTAAACTGTGCGTCATGAGGCTCTCTGGGCCCATAACCTGTTAACAGAGTTTACTTCTGCATAACGTTAAAACGTGGTGAACAACACAACACACATGAGTCATTGCTCTTGTGACAATGTAAAGGTTCTGTATTAACATAAATCTTTCTGATAATGGAAAATTCTCTTTCTTTGGGTCTAGGCTGGTTTCTCCACCGGCTGCTGTGTGTCAGGGAGAGTTCTGATTAGTGGAATTGCCCGGTGCAGCGTCAGCCTCACCACTGGTCCGCTCTCCCAGCCGTAGTTAACCGCTAACCACTGCCCCGCCTCCACAATGTATGTGTGTGCGGGTATGCACATACGTACACAAAATAACGATAATAATAGAATACTCTAGTAACATAATATTGTCATTATCATGATGAAATATGATAACAATTGAGATTGTGACTTCTCAGCAGCAATGACTACCACTTAATAAAATGACTAATGACTAATAAAATTAACCTTCCTACTCGTACTACTAGTATACATGTGTATGTATACTACTAGTATACATTTAAATGTATACTACTATGTATACTCTTTTTGTACTTATTGTTACTTTACTGATTCTGGCCTTGAGCGCTTAGTATGTTGCCACTTTTGATACCCTTTCATTCCAAACAATTTGCTCAGTTAATAGAAAACAATGTATCAACATAATTACAAAACTGTTAGAATCCCTCTCGTGTGAATGAAAAAATGTAGCCTGGATCTAAACAGGATCCAAACGGCAGAATGTGATCAGAACTGAATGTTTATTCCGACAGGGCGAAAAACAAAAGAATAAATCCAAAACACAAAATATTACGATGAGTGTCCGTGATCCTCCGTGAATGGCAGTGAAGTCTCTCCAACCCGTTTCCATGAAATAATGCCTCAGATCCTCTTCAGAGATGTGTATGTCTTTTGGTGATATGAACTGATTTGGCTTATTCAGCCTAAACCCCTTAATATCACGAAAAGACATACACATCTCTAAATACTATGCATCACCATTCCACAGTTTGCCTCAGATCCTCTTTCCTTCCATGAATTCGTAAATCAAAAGTCCTAAACGAGATCAATCAAAAACATGTAGTCAAAAACGCAGAATGAAACAGCCTTGGTAGAGGAAAAAACACCAACGGGGTATAGAAACCTGGACCATCATGAGGTAATGCGCTGGCGCTGAGTTCCTTAATACGAGGTATTCAAATATGTTACATCTGCAATGATTTGGTGTTTAAATACGTCATATCTGTGACGAACAAATCAGTTAACGGTGATGACCATCTCAGAAAGTCAGCACCTTAAAGAGACAGTACGCAAACCAACCTCCATGCATGCATCCACACAACAAACAACAAAAACAAACACAATATTGCCATGTCCCCAATTCCCAAGACAAAGCAAATACTAAAAGACGTCAACTAGTAAAAGATGTCAACTAGTAAAAACAGACAGACAGCTAATGCAACACCGGCATGTGCTGTGACTCTACCCAAATGTAACCAAGTGTCTTGCAAGTTGAGCGTGAACACTGACATTGTTGAACATGCAAATTTGCAGATTTAGATGAAGGAATGGTTGACATTGTTTGTGAAATTCAGATTCTTTTGTTTAAGTTCAGGTGTTCAGGTTCAGTTCTGGTGTGAAGACAAGGTTGGACCCAAATGCAGCACTGGAAGGCTTTTGTTTACTAAAGACACATTTAATTCAAAGAAAACAACTAATATCACAAGAAACTAAACATATCTCTCCACCTACACTTCACTTCAAACATTGAACTGGTCTGGCTTCTTCAGCCCAAACCCCTGAATATCATCAAAAGACATACACATCTCTAAATACTACTACATCACCATACCACAGTTTTAGACACGACACAAGCTCCAAACACAACAACTGATCCAAACTAAACAAAGACTGAGTGAGGGAGAGGGGTATATGGTAAGGGCACCAGGTGACACAAGTGAGGCTAATTACAAAGACACAGTTGACTGTGCTTACACTGATTGACCGAGCACCACACAACAGCAGGGAAAGGGAAAGACACAGAGATACAGAGACCTCACATCTTTAACATAGTCGGATTCACTCAGAGACTAGCTCTCACAATTCACTCAAAGATTCATTTTCACCAATTGGTTCTTGTTTGTCACATGACAGGCAGCTAGTACTGAGCAGGGCATTTTCGCTCTAATTTATCCTTGTCCCTGAAGCACCTTAAAACAACAACGATAGGGATGCTAAAGGACATATCCCATTGTAATAGAACTTAAGTATTCTTGTTTCGTAAATGTTCACAAGAGGCAAACCATGAAGTAAACCATGTTGATTTCAATATATACAGTCCTTGTGAACCGCATCCTGCTAGAATTAAAATGACTGATGTAATTTGTTCAAGATTCACACAGAGGGAATTTATTATTACTTTAGGCTGAGGGTAATAATTGTTTTGGAGGATGATTCATCCAATACGAATGAATCAGTTGTTCAACTCAGTGCTTTTTAACCTTTTTTGAGCAGTGGCACATTTTTTACATTTACAAAAACCTGGGGCACACCACCAAACAAAATTACATTTTAACACAGTACATATAATACATATAGTTAATAATATAGTTTCTAAATGTATTTATACTCAGTGTGAAACCTGGGCCTATTTCAATAAACACAAATTGGATATTCTGGCAGAAATGGTAGAAAGACACACACAAAGCTCTTCCTCAACAGCTCTCAGTCTCTCACTGTTTTTAGTTCACAGTCAAGCTTGAGAGGCTCAGCTCACATATATATATATATATATATATATATACAATTGTTAATATATTACCACCTGCACACACATACATTGCTTTCTTAATATTTGTTAATTTGTCTTATATGTCTTTGAAGCTTTTTGATTACTTACTGCAGCAGACTTCCTGAGGAGAACAGAGGAGCTAAATTGGGTGAATCAATGGTGTTATCTTGCCAACAGTAATCCCAAAATTACAATACAACAGCTCACTGTTTAGTGAGTTGGTTTTTCTTTTGTCGACCACTCAAACTAGGGCCTTTATCTGGGTCGGAAAATGGTGAACAGGGCTCTGTTCACCATTTGCATTCTCAAAAACTTCTCCATCACTGACACTTGCTCATCTTGCAGTAACTTGCTGTTACGGTCACTGTCGCGTATAGTGCGGTCCCGTTGCAATAGTGCTTTTGTTTTCACAGGCATTCATAGCTTCTGCTGCTGGATATCTGCCACACTTCGTTACAGTGCAGACACCAATGGTTAATTAGGTGATATTAGATAGTTTCCCTGGCACACCTGACAATCTCTCACTGGTTGAAAATCACCGGTCTAAGAGAGAGAGAGGCTGTAGGCGGCAGCGTAAGTGGCCACCCCTCCACCCAACCGCCTCCCTGCAGCAGCAGACACACCGGAGCAGTTTCTAACAGAGTGGCCGATGAGACCACACTTGTAGCATCTGGTTTTCCCTGACTGTATGAAAATGACAAAGTCACATTCAGGTCAGATGAAGGTGATGTAATTCAGACCAACGTTCCTGTTGTGGGGGAGGATCAGACATTCTTGGTGGTTGCAGAGCATGAGGGACACCGGACCAACGTTGCCTGTTGGCGATCTCCTAACTAGGAACACCACTGTCCCGTGCTTACCCATTACTTCAGTGAAAAATTTGTTTGTAATGAAAGCACGGACGTTAGCCAGGAAAACTTTCTTCACGGGACTTCCCAGCGGATTTTTGTTGACACAAAAACGACCAAAGCTCTATTCATCTTGTCAATGGTCAGGGCGTTTTCGTACCCAACAACAACACCCACACCTTCTGAAACAGCTTGCTTGGTGCAAGTAATGTTCAGTACAATCCTGACACCATGATCGCGAGTGGGGTGACTGTAACGTCTGTGCTCCTCCCGAGCTGCTTTGTCCATGTTCTTGCTGTTGATGGGAGCGAACTTGGGGGAAAAAAAGGGTTTGGGGAAAAAGTAAAAACAACGAAGGCATTTAGAAAGATGTCTATGGTGAGATGGTGAGGCTAATTTGCGATGTAAAGTTTTCAAGAAAAAACTTTATTTATTACAGAGAGAGATGAGAAGAGAAGTGGAGTAGGGGTGACCATCAGGGAAAAGTATGTTTAAAATGTGGTGGATATGAAAAAAGTGTCAGACAGGTTGATATGTGTAAAGGTTGATATAGAAGGAGTGATGTTGAATGTTGTCAGTGGGTATGCTACACAGGTAGGCTGTGAGTTAGCAGAAAAGAAGAAGTTTTGGAATAAGCTGGATTTGGTTGTAGAGACCATCACCAGGGGAGAAAGAGTGGTGATTGGAGCAGATTTCAATGGCTATGTAAGAGAAGGGAACAGAGGGAATGAGGAAGTGATTGGTCGGTTTGGAGTTAGGGATAGGCCAGACGGTGGTAGATTTTGCAAAACAGAATGGAAATGGCCATGGTAAACACCTATTTTCAGAAGAGAGGGGATCAAAGGCTAAAATACAAGAGTGGAGGCAGGTCCACCCAGGTAGATTATATTCTCTTACAAAGAGGTAATCTAAGGGAGATAAGTGACTGTAAGGTGGTGGTAAGTGAGAGTGTAGCCAAACAGCTGATAATGGTGGTGAGAAGAACGAAGAGGGTGAGGAAAGAGCTTCAAATGGTGGAAGTTAAGGAAAGAGGAATGTTGTGAAGACTTCGGAAATGAAATGAGGGCAGTTCTGGGCTGTGGTGGGGAATTTCCGGAAGATTGGGATACCACAGCTAAAGTCATTAGGGAGACAGGTAGGGAGGTGCTGATGTGTCCTCTGGATATAGAAAGGAGGACAAAGAGCCTTTGTGGTAGACCTGGTGGTAGAATTATGAGGTTCAGGGGAGTGTTACAGAGAGAGGGCAAGGTAGTGGCCAAACAAAAGGATATGAGGAGTTGTATGACAGGTTAGACACAAAATGGCAATGTAGTTTAAAATTAATGGCATCTAAACAAAAAAGAACCCAACGTTTAGAGACAATGGAAGGGAGAAAAAGAGTTATACAGATTGGCATGACAGAGAAATCAATCTGGGAAGGATGTGCAGCAGGTAAGGTTGATGAAGAACAGGGATGGAAATGATCTTACCTGTGAGGAAGGTGTGTTAGGAGGATGGAGGGAGTACTTTGAGGAGTTGTTGAATGAGGAAAATGATAGGGATCGAAGGAATGAGGAGCCAGTTCCCAACAGGGAGAAGGTCGATCAGATTAGAAAGGATGAAGTTAAAAAAGCCCTGAAGAGAATGAAGAGTGGAAAGGCAGTTGGTTCCAATACCAGTGGAGGTATGGAAGTGCTTAGGGGAAGAAGTGGTAAATTTTCTGATTCAGCTTTTCAATAGAATTATAGAGACAGACAAGATGCCTGATGAGGAAGTGTTCTTGTGCCAATTTACTAGAAGGTTGATGTGCAGAGTTGTAGCAATTACAGAAGAAATAAAGTTGATGAGCCATACACCGAAGATTTAGGAAAGAGTAGTTGAGGCTAGGTTGAGAAAAGAGGTAGAGATTTGCGAACAACATTATGGTTTTATGCCAAGAAAGAGTACCACAGATGCAATATTTGCCTTGAGGATGTTGATGGAGAAGTACAGAGAGGGTCAGAAGGAGCTTCATTGTGTTTTTGTAGATTTAGAAAAGGCCTATAAAAGAGTTCCAAGGGAGGAACTGTGGTTTTGTATGAGGAAGTCAGGAGTGGCAGAGAAGTATGTTAGACTGGTGCAGGATATGTATGAGAACTGTACAATAGTGGTGAGGTGTGCTGTTAGAAGGACAGAAGACTTTAAGGTGGAGGTGGGACTTCATAAAGGATCAACCCTGAGCACCTTTTTGTTTGATCTGGTCATGGACAGATTGACAGATGAGGTTAGACAGGAGTCTCCATGAATGATGATGTTTGCAGATGACATTGTGATCCGCAGTGAGAGCAGGCAACAGCTAGAAGAGAACCTAGAGAGGTGGAGGTTTGGACTGGAAAGGAATGAAGGTGAAGGAGTTTAGATACTTAGGCTCAGCTGGTCAGAGCAGTGAAGACTGTAGAAGAGAAGTGAAAAATAGAGTACAGGCAGAATAGAACAACTGGAAAAAGGTGTCATGAGTAATTTGTGATAGAACAGTGTCAGCTAAGGTGAAGGGAAAGGTTTACAGTACAGTTGTGAGACCAGCCATGATGTATGGATTAGAGACACTAGGAATAGGAGACAGGAGGCAGAGCTGGAGGTGGCAATGTTAAAGATGCTAGGGGTGACAAGGGTAGGTATGATCAGGAACAAGGTAATCAGGGGGACAACACAGACAGGAAAGGTTTGGAGAAAAAGCTAGAGAACCCAAATTAAGATTATTTGGAAATGTTCAGAGCAGGGACAGTGATTATACTGTATTTGTAGAAGAAGACTAGAGATGGAGCTACCAGGTAAGAAGAGGAAGGCCAAAGAGGAGATTTATGGTTGCAATGAGAGAGGACACAGAGGTAGTTAGAGTTGTAGATACAAAAGACAGGGTGAGCTGAAAATTGTTGGCTCACTGTGCCAACCCCTGAGAAAAGGGATAAGCCAAAAGGAGAAGAAGAGGATTGGCAGCAAAAATGCATTCACTTGATAACATTACACATCAACTTTCAAAATTAGGATTTAAAGTGTGTGGTGCCAAGGAAAAAGCAGCATCCAGTGGATTTGCAATTCACAAAATGTAGGCTAAGAGTTTATTCAATATGTGCTGGGCTCCGTAAAAACAAGCCAGTAACATCTAATCACTTCAATTAGCTATTTTCAGACACTCCATAGCTATGGTGCTGATCAGCAGTATTGGACAAGTTAAAACTTGTTACTAAAAAGTAACTTATTACTTAACAGCAACTATTATAATGAAATGTAGTGATACATTAAAAACAAAATAGATGTTTAGACATTATTACATGCATCTGTATTGTAACTTCAACTTGCCACTTGACGTCGTCTTGTGCTGCTGTACCGCGTCGTGCGTGTGTGTGTATGAGACTGTTTATTTCCCTATAAGGCAAGAAGACCCGCTCGGGTCTCTTTCTGATTGGCTTAGCCCGAAATGTTAACCTTCGTCAACCAATCATCGCTCCAACCAATCATCGCAATGACAAAAAAAGGAATTTAATCTTTAATTAATCTCCTCTTTGACTTTCCTTTTTGTCTCCTACCCAGTCACTCCATCGCTGGCATTCTCTTATCAATAAATAAACTTGCTCCTTTGAACAGATCATCTGATTTCTCTAGCTTTTCCCTCTCGTGACCTTATTCCTGATCCTGTCCATCACTCCTAAAGTGAATCTCAGCATCTTTAACTCAGTCACCTTAAGCTCTACCTACTGTCTTCTACCTATTGTCTCTTTACCTTTTTCTTAACCGTAGCTGACACTATTATCACAGATCACTCCTGATACCAGCTGATCTATCCTGCCTGTATGCCTTGATTTTTTTTAACTTTCTTCTACAGTCTCCACTGCTCTAAACAGTTGATCCTAAGTATATATAACTCCATCACCTGCAGCATCTCTGCTCCTTGTAACCTCACCATTCCACAGTTCTGCCTTTGATTAACGCACATGTACTCTGTCTCGCTACAATACCCTTCATATCTATTGTTTCTAGTGCATTCCTCTGCCCGTCATTTAGTTGTTGCTTACTCTCACTGCAGATCACAATGTCATCTGCAACATCATTGTCCATGGAGACCCATGGACAACCTGTCCGATCTCATTTATCAATCTGTCCAACTGTCACCAAAGCAAACAAGATGCAGTCCCAACTCTACCTTAAATTCTGTCACACCTGACCTCCTCATGCAAAACCATATTTTCTCACTTGGCACCCTGTCAAAGTCCTTTTCTAAATCTACAAAAACACAATGCAGCTCTTTCTAACCTCCGTATTTCACCATTAACATCCTCAAGGCAAATATTGCATCTGCTGTCATTAGGGATGTCCAATATAACATTTACCGATACCGATATTATTGTAGAAAGCGTTGTCTACAAATAAGCAGGCCAGGACACACTTCTCCGTCTCGGGGGATTAATTGTATAATAGGTTCCTGTCCACTGCAGGTCCAACACAAATCAACTCATCAGCAGTCTCACCAACAAATCCCAAATACTGATACAGGCGTGCTCTTCTTATACAGTTTTTTGGACATTTTCAGACAGTCATATCACATGACATTCAAGACATTCATCAAACCTTTTAAATGTAGAATGTTGTGCTCCTGTGCCTTGACATTGAAAAGGGTACATCTTGTTACTGTTATCTAGGCCCCAGTTTATGTTGTGTCTTAATCGGTCTTGAGAATGTGTCTTGTGTCTGTTAACCAGGTGCCAATCTCTGTTGTCTCACATACCGTGGATACTAAACTTTCTGCAAGTCTACAGTGATCCTGCACATGAATGTCGTCCAACACTTCATAATACACAATTCTTCACCCCAGTATTAACCGATATTGCCCACACACTTTATTACCGTTACCGATATGAACCGATACATATATAGCTGCCGATAACTGATATAGGCAGCTAATATACCCAGATACCAGACTAAAGGCATTCTATGATTAACTGTGTTAATGTGGGCACAGATAACAGCCGCAGCATAAGAGTAAAAAGACCTCTTTAATAAGAGAAAAAAACATTTCAGCATCGTCACAATGTAAAAAACCCTTCTTGTTGATGACATGAGAGACGACACCGAACGGCATTTCACTGGCAAATGTCCGAGAAATACTTATTTTGAATACAATTAGTCGTGACATAAAATGGCTACAGAAACTCCACATGTTTAGTAAAAGCAGTCTTGGACAAGTCTTGGACGGGAGGGAACGACTGGTTCTCCAAGACGATGAACTCCATAAAGTTTGTTTGATTTCTTTTGCGCTTGACTGATCTTTACCATATTTAACTCTTTTGCTCTTGTCTGTTTTTTTACCATATTTAACTCTGACAGCGAGACAGCTGCTGCGGTGGCAGCTGTTGCTGCTGTGTTGTTGTTTCACTGAGTCCATTCCATTTTGTTTTTCTTCACATCACTGCATAAAACACCGCATGATAAAATGTTAAAATCTTACTTCCCACCCTCGCATGACCAGTTACTTGAAGTCATTAAGAATTAGTTTTCTATCCACAAAAAAACTCTAGACCGCAGACATTAACTGTAGCATCGATCATTGTTGTTCCTTTAATGACATTATTAATCAAGTTCCAGTCAAAGTGTCAGTAGTACTTACCCAGTATCCCATGAGAAAGTCCAGTGTATTTGAGAGACGGCAGTTGTGCAGCATCAGATTTTGAATATGGGTGGAAAAAACAATATTGATATGTTCCGATATTTAAAATCATGCTGACATTGGGACGATATTTATCGGTGGGCTGATATATCGGCCATCCCTAGCTGTACTTTTTCACCACCATACTGTTGTTCAAGACCTCAACTGTTATGTCATCGAGACCAACTGCCTTTTCACTCTTGATCCTCTTCAGGGCTTTTCTAGCGTCATCTTTTCTAACCTGATCTAACTTCTTCCTGTTAGAATTTGGCTCCTCATTCCTACACTATATTCCAATTTCCGCATCCAACACCTCAAATGAACATGGCACCTTCCGTGTGCACTAAAAGCTGCCCACTAAATTCAAATGCGAGGTCAAGGAAGGAAAACAAAATTTCAAACACACATAACCATCATGAAAAATTAACTGCCTATATTGGTATCGGTTCATAACGGTATCAGTTCATGTCGGTATCGGAAATTAAGTGTTTGGGCAATATCGGTTATTATCGGTATCTGTAAATTTTATCGGTCATCCCTACTTTAAATATATTTGCACATATGTGCTGAACCCATAGATAAATCTGAAACTGTTTTTGTGCGTGTGCACTTTCTCATAATTATTGCTATGCAGGACTCACATCAGTCAAAACCATAAACAAAGACTGAGAGAAATGGACAGTGAGTGCACTGGCCTAATCAAACAGGCATTGTGTGAGAGCCAAAAAAGTTATTAAGTTGTGTCTATACATTATAGGGCATTAAATTAGGTTAATCATTTACACAACAAAAGAGCCAAAACTTTCTAGCAATTTCAACATGGAAATGTGAATTAATGGTGGACAGACAACCACTTTCCCATTACCTGGTCAGGGGAAAACAGTCTCCAAAACTACCAAATCACACTGCACCGTACCAGTACCTCTTGTACCGTGCTGCAGGTCGTGAGCCCACTGAAAGCCAACCATCCAAATTGGGATTGGGACTTGCCCAGGAGGTGAACCCTGGAGATCTGCACCAATGAGAGAGACATTGCTTGTGGGCCACAGTGAGGCCTCTACCAGTGATGTCTATCTGTCCATTTTCACTTACTTAGCCGTAACATGGTCATGGCTGGAATGAATCTATGCACAAATCAGGAATCATTATAAGTAGTATGAAGAAGTATTGCACGCACACCAATACATTCTGCATGTAGCTTATAGATTGTAATGTATCTCTCTAGTAGACAAGAAAAGTCTTTGTCAATATTCAATCAAAACAGTGGTATGAGAGACTTAAAAAAACAGACAAAGAAAAGGCAATTGCTAAAATCTCAAGGAGAGAGAACAAGGTGAGGGCAACTGGATGGCCCAAACAGTCATAGTTAATTAAGGATTGATCAGCTTGAGTTCCTACCCTGATCATATAATATCTCCATCTCCTCTCTTCCTCCTTTTTTGGGTGCATGCGTAAAAGTGACAAATGTGTGAAAGCATGGTGAACAATAACAATTCTTTGATCTTTTTATTGTTAAATTTAGAAGCTGCTTATATAAACTGCATCGCGCATGCAGAGTGTTAGAGGTATTGGGTTTAAGACATCAGTGTTTTAAATAGATTTTAAGACTCTTACTTTATTTTACCATTGCCTTTTTAGTGCTTGGAAACAGTGTGAAACAAAAACACATCAGCTTTCTCTGCTTTGGCCACTGCAGGAACCACCAGGCGATGGAGCATCGCCTTTTGGGTATAAGCAGTAACTACAAACATCATGAGAAAATCAGTTATCTCCACTCGTGGAGCTTTGCTAGAGCACAATGATTTCTCCATCTCTCATCATTTGTCTTTAGCCAATATGGGACTTTGAACACTTATAGTGTCTACCTGAACTTAGTTGTCCTAAAGAAATTCTAATTCTATGATGACTGACCACTAAATTCCTTTCAGAAACACAGGTGAGGTTTTCTCTGTCAAAACTTTAATTAAGATAAAATGATAAATAGTTGTGCTTTATTAATCTCAGGCTAGGAAATTGCAAAATCAGCTTTTTGATTGTTTTTTTATGGGGAAAGCAGGCATAGCAATTTGTTTGAGTTGGAAGATAAAGGTAAAAAACAATGTGTACTCTGATGTTGTTGTTGTACTGATGATGTACAGTTGCTTAACAGGATGATGAAGGCTGGGATCCCCTAATTATTATTCAGGACAGTAGGTTGATATGAACTTGTGTTTATTAAACTGCAATTTTATTTATTTACATTCACTGATGTAAGCTGGCATGATTTACACAAACCAAATAAAATACATTTATATTCTTACCCTTTCACTCCATGTCAGTCCCTCTTGTTCACTCCATCATCTGACCTTTAGAAATACTCATTACTTTCATTCGCCCTTTAGTCCCTATGTTACTGACCATTTTCTTGTTTACATATCACTATGTGTATCACTTATTTTAATAACCCTTTTCAACAAGTTTTTTTCTTTTTATTCTGTTCTATTCCCCACCTATGATCTCATTCAATCTTCCTCTCTTGTGTCTCCTGCAGTAAAAAGCTAACACCATGCAAGCATGTGCTCCTATTTAATTAGGAAGGAAAACACTTGCATGCCATCACCTCCAAACTGCTGATGCATTGCTGATGCAACCGACAGACCAAATACATTTCACCTTTTCTCATTCATTTTTTTTTTATTCTGAAACTGCCACATACTCGAATATGAACAGCCCCGAAAAATCATCTTGCTAGTTGAAGAGGACACATTTAGAGGGTAACGATAAGTAACTAATACTGTAAGACATTCATGCAGTCAAACATGAATGTTTTACAAACAGTGGAGGTGAAGAACAAAGAGAAATTAGTCAGTATAAGGGATTAAATTGGAATTATAATTTAATCCGCAGTTTTAATAATTATTTACCAACTGCACTGCAAATGTTTTGCTAATCAATGTGTTGATGTTTGTATACAAACATATATGCACCAATCAATATGACAGGCAAAGAAGGCCAAGATCAGCGTGTGAATTTTAACATACCAACAGCACAACATCTAAGCAGGGGTGCATACACCACTAAAATTTAAAAAGTCTAAGTCTAGATCTGTGTGATCAAACATTGCTTTTAACAGTACACATGAAAACAAGAAAATTAAATTAAGATTGAATTTAGCCTCTCAACAGCAATTAAACCCTGAGGTAATAGCCTGGTTGCTGCATTGAACAGGTTCAGCTATGTGAAAAAAGGTGATGGTGGAGAACGTGTGGTATCAAGGGTAATTGTAAAAACAATGTTGACCTAAGGTTGCCTCAAGGTTCAATTATGACAGGATTTTAGTGGGGTGTCTGTGTACAGCAACTTGTACAGCTTTTTTCCATTCAATATGGTATGAACGCAATTTTTTTTTCAAACTACTGTATGAGTCTGTATGCTGCTTCAATGTCACAGCTTCGCAATGTCTCCTTTCTCTCTCTCTCTCTTCACACACACACACACACACACATATATATATATACACATACATATATATATATATATTATAAAGGGAATGTCAACACAATTCTTCACGCATTGTTTATCAGAACACAAATTGAACATATCGTCCACTCACCCGCGCGTATTTGGATGAATAGGGGTCCTCAAAGAGTGCCCAGATCTTAGGCTGCCAGGTTTTCCACCAACCCGACTTCCTCGCGTCCTCTTGCATGCACAGTCTCTTCAAGTCCCCGTCCGGACCTCCCAGCGCCGGGTCGTCTTCTGGCGCGTCCGGCTCAGGAGTCTCGAAGCTGTCCAGCGCCTCCTCAGCGTCCCGGTGTTGCCGATAGTTCATCCAGCAGCATGCCTCCACATCGGTCTCGTCGATGCCCCAGAAGGCGAGCTCCTCCTCGAACAGGGGACCGCACACATCGTTTGGGCAGTGCAATTTACCGGTGCGATAGTAGTTGAGGATGAAGGAGAACACTGACGGGTGGCGGTCGAAAAAGAATTCGTCTAATTTCGGGTCATAGTCAAAGTTGCTGAATGCGTCTGGTTCGGTAAGCCATGATAGACGGGTACCGGGCAGCGTCTTAAGCGTGCTCCGGTAGGTCTCGTGCCGCACCCCGCCACAGTTTATTACTATTTTTTCGCTTTCCGACGGACAAGTCATGTCTGCGCTGTAACATGCTTTGTTGGACGACTTGTTTCCACCCTTGCGCCCTTTAAAAGAGGATACACACACGGAACTGAGCATAGAGGACCAGGGGGAGGGAGAGAGAAGACCAGAGATTGGAGGGAGGAGTCTGAGGGGAGACATAAGGATAAAAAAGAGAAATAATTTAGTAAAGGATAAAAAAAAAAAGTGTGCATTTATGCAGACGGCAGAATCATATACCACAAATGAATTGTTGAAAGCGTTTTAAACATAACCACTTAGCGTATCTTTACGCGACATTATTGACTAAACTCCGCATCCTTGACACGCAGCTTCACCGACGAAGAAGAGCTGGTGGTCACATGCTTTTAAAGAATTTTGCCCTGTTTGACATTGTCTTCGGAATGTTCCGAGAGACACGATCGATTCATGTGAGGGAATCAGGTGACGATGACCTTTTGCCAAGATGTGGTAATGAGACGGACATTTGAAGTATTTTAAAAGAGATGGGCGGGGGGGATAATATTGTCGCTCAGCCAGTGTGGCAGAAGGGATGGGAAGAGGGGCTAGTGCGTGTATATATATAGATGGGGAAAGAAGACAAGAAGGTGGGGAAGAGAACACCAAGTCGTGAATTCCACTGCAGTAAATTCTAATTTGTGGCCTCAGTCTCACTGCAGTCAGTCTTCCTCTTTCCTCCTCTGTGAGCAGTCATATTGTTCACTTGCATATTCCATAAACATCAAGAAACACCAGCCAATTCCGTTGTCATCTCTATGTTGATAACCTTTCTTCTCTATTCAGGCAAAATGGACAACCCCCTCACCCCCCTTTCATATAAGATTCCAGTCCTTCCTCCTTCCCCCTGCTATGGTCTCCCGCTCCCTCACTTTCTTTTCCTCCCTCACTCTCAGATTTCTCATAAAGGAGCCACATTTCATTGAATGGGTATCGGGTTTCTGTTTTCTTGCCCTTGCTCCTATCCTGAGATGGAGGATGAAACCTCTTTTGCATACAGATCCCTTATCTCTTATTTTATTTATTATTTTCTAATCATTTGCTTTGATAGCCCTTCATCTTCGATCACTATTATCAGACTCCTTACCTTCTTTCTTTCCCATGGACCTAATAGCAAACATTTTCACTGTGAGGCAGCTTTTTTCCACTGCCATCTCAATCTCCCTTTCTCTACATTGTAGTTACTTCAATAGTTTTTTTCTATGCTATAATATTTGCATTTGCTTGTCATACTCTGTACAGTATGTATACACTAGTATACACTGAACATGAAGTAAGATTTACTGTATATTTTTGATTTCTTTTTTTAAAATTGAGGTTGAGATAAAGAAAGCTACACTCAGGTAAGAATCATTAAGACTAAGGACACTGAATGGGTAAAAGAATGAAGACACAAAAAGCACTAATGGCAGATGAATAACTAAGAAATATAATTCAAACATAAACGTCAATATATGTATACATATATTATTTTATGATTGCATGCATACAAATATTCTTAATTCTGCTGATAATATACAGCTAAATACAGTATGTGTATGCTAAGTGAAACACTGTGTTCAGTAAATAATTAAGTTATGAGAACTAATAATCCTAAAAACCACCTTCAGCAGCAAATGTAAATTTGGGAAAGAGGTAAACTGATCTTTATCCAGATTCAGCATTGTCCTGTTTAATTTTGCAGCAAGCACCACTTCTGGATAATATTTCAGCACCATGGACAGTGGTACATTCGTTCTCCTGTGTCTCAGCCTGATGAAGGTTAATTTCTGTAACCTTAATATGATTTATAGATAAACCAATATTTGTGTTCATTTTCTAATATCCAGAAATGACCTCCAATGGTAACATTTATACCTAAGTGCTGTAAACATGTTAAGAGTTTTGTATCTGTTTAGGTTTAAACTGTGAGCAATTTACTTACTAATAGAGTAATTAAAAATGGCAAAGCACATAAAAGTGTATAATGATTGACCACTGTATAAATAGTGTTTTGGTTTTGTTCTAAAATGTTACTATATAGCACAGAGGTCGAATAAAGGCAGATGATACAGCAAAAACATGAACACCTTGAGCACCTAAAAGGGTAAGGTGGGGAAATCATATCTACAAATACACAACCATCACTGCAACCCTTCCTGTCCTCTGCCAAATTTGCTTGGCCACGAGAACCATTAATAGGAGCATTCCGAGAGCATAAGGAGAGGCGGAAGGGGGAACAGAGAGAGCGTTGAAGACCAAGAGAAAAAGAGAGAGAGAGAGAAAAAGGAAACAACCAGCAGATAGAAAGGCACGTAAACACATGTTATATGACTGAAACACAACACGGAAACAAGAAGAGATAGCATGGAAAGAGGGACAGGGGCATATGGAGGAGAGAGGGAGTGCACTTGGCTCATGCACATGAGCTGCAGTGACACTAATATATATTAGCAAAAACACTGCAGTAAGAAGGGGAGGGACTAGGAATATGGGATACATTGACTAAGATACCAGCAGCAGTAGGTGGATAGGCAAGGGCAGAGGGAGAAGGCAGAAGAGAGAAGAGCAAGCAAGGGGACAAAAACAAGGGACAATTTTGAAAGAGAGCTGATTGCAGACACAAATATGGTAGCTTGTGGAAAAACCAAACCCCCCACTTAGGAATCACGACGGGGAAAAATCGGAGGGATGATGGGGTGATACAGCTATGAAGGGAAAAACGGGGCAGGACATAAAGGGTGAGTAACCAGGAGGGGGAGGCTGTGAGAAGAGCATTTAAATGGTGGTGAAGGTGGGGGAGTGAATAAAGGGTGCTGGGCAGGATTCAGGTTAAAAATGAAAAGCAGAAGAGAAAAAGATAGAGGAGAAAAATTACAACACTTAACACAATGATACAGCTGATATGGTTGTCTGATATGGTTTCAGATAACAGGTCATGAGATAGTAGTGTATTTCTATATATATATTTGTGTGTATGTATTGTGAGAGAAGGAAAGATTTCCCTCCCTCCTCCCTCTGATCTCATCTATTCCCTACTCTTCCCAGTGTTGAAGAGACACCAACAGGATAAAGCAATACATTGCAGCACACTAAGAGGTTCAAACCCACTACAGTCACAGTAAACATTTAATGATGGATAAATACAAGAATTACAGTAACAAAAATGCAAAGCTTAAAATAGAACAATGACAATGACAGAACATGCCAAACAGTGTATTGACCAGGTATGGGTAAACTAAGGCCCAGGGGGAGACCCGTTGAGTTTCTTAATGTGGCACACCAACCTTGCACAAATCTTTAAAATGTATTTATTTTATTATTATACTTCTACCTTTTTCCTGCAATGCCTGTGTTTCCCAAGTAGATGATGTCATAAATGCTATTAGAAATGAAGCATCTTGGTTTGTATACATGACTTATACATGCCATTTATCTTAGTTTGAAGTAGTGCTCCACCTTTCTGCTCTTGACTTGGGTACCTTGTCCAATTTTAGGACCAATTGTGATCCTCGAGTCAAAAAGTTTGCCCATGTCTGGTATAAACACTAAGGAGAAAGACCAAAAAAACAACATATATCAAACTAATACTGTCCAATTATCGTCACTTTAATTAATAACGTCACAATTTACCAATCAACATGTTTCACACATGCATGGGCACAACTGCTACTTGTACAGCAAATGCTGTAGTAACAGCCTACTTAGTTACTTCTGGGATGTATGGGCCCAAGGAAAGATATAATTATGGGCTCCTAAGTTTATGCAGTCCTTCCCCTGCCACAATATAGCACAAGTGTCACCAACAGTCTTGTCAGCAACTAATGACTCTTGATACTACTTCGAGAAGTGATCATGGTGTCCTATTTCTTAACTTCAGAAACACATTCATTTCAGCAATTGAAGCATGTCATTAAAATCTACAACAATGTCCTGTGCACAAAGTAAGATAAAGAGCAAATGTAGTGGTATTTGGACTGGAAAATATATCACACCCTTTGTATGCTGTCACCAAGTAAAGACTGCGTTGACAATTCTGAGATTTGAAATGTTTATAAAACAACTATTTCATTTTTTTTTTTATCTTCGTTTCACTTCAAAGCACTGTGTCAAGTAAAATTAGCATTAAGAGTAAATAGAATTATTTGTTTGCTTTTTACTATTACCCTGACTGCTGTGAATAATAACAGTGCCCAGAGACATCAGTAGACTTATTCTGATTAACCAGTGCAGTTATATGACTCCTAGGGTCAGACAAAAAGTACCGCTGGTGTAGTTTTCTGTGACCTCTAAACCTTCTGTGACCTCTTAACCTTCTGTGAGAAAAAGGTTAAGGAAAGAGACGAGATGTCAGAGTTTGTAGGAACATAATTGTGAGGAAAACTTGCAAGAACATTGCAAGGAAAAGCAAGAAATTAGAAAGTAGATCAGGTCCCTTAGGTCCTTATCAGGTCCTTATCAGAGACATCATTATTATAGGAGTCTTATTTATATATTGTAAACCTTAATCACATCACAGCCCTGCAATAAGAGCTGCAATGGCACATGAAAAGTCAGTTAATAACTGTATCCTACCGCATAGTCTGTTTGTCAAAAATCAAAATATTGCTGATTTAACAACGGTAACATTTGAAGAAGTCATAAAAATATGTAGAGATTATGAAAAAAAGTACATTTAAAAGAAAGACAAGGAGTAGAGTCTATTTACAACTTAATTGATGTTCCCATTACAAAATGAACTGCATCATAACAGGATCTGTTTTGTATCCTTTAAACCAGGGGTGTCAAACATACGACCCGTGGGCCAGAAGTAGCCCGCAAGGAGGTTCAGTCTGGCCAACAGCATAATTTGAAAGTTAAAAAAATGCATAAAAGACATGGATATCATTTTTTTGATTAAATATTACTTAAGAATAATCCACTAGGTGGCCCACTGTTTTGGTCAGAAGACGAGCTGCATCCCTGTGACAAACAGCAGACGTTATCAATGTGCCATCTGTTGCTTGTCACAATGTTGTTTCTACCCTGTTCTCTACCTTCCCGCTACAACCTCAATAGCTAAAATGTAGTTATTAAGACAGAGATAAAGAGTGTAGAATTTCAAAGAATAATGGACACGTCCTATTTATTTATGTAGATGCATGCAAAATCTTTGTGCTTGCTGTGTTTGCAACAAGTTTCGGTATTTAAGAAATTTAATATTTGACACCATTACATCACAGAGAAAAACATGACAACTTGCTAGAACAACTGTGGAGAGATCAGAACAACGAATCAGAGGTAAGGAAAGACATGATATTTTATATCTACCCAGGCTGTACGTGGCCCGTGATGTGAAATGAGTTAGACTTCCCTGCTTTAAACTGTTAAACGATGCAATAGTTGATTATGGGACAATAAGCAGCATCTCAACCAAGATCAATAAAAAGGGCTCATACATTGGACAAAAATGTAATATCAGACTACTATGACTATTTTTGTGTATTGAAAAAAGAGCACATATACCGCAGCCTGCTGTGGGGATGCTTGCTATTTTCCACTTAATCTATTGATATGTTGCACAGATCACTCTTAATGTAAAACTGTATGAACACACGGAGAAATGAGGGGTGAGGCAGGCAAAGTAACGCCACACTGGAAAGCAACGGTAAAGGTAGCGTAGGATGGTATAAAGACAAACCAGTGGTGTTGAACATATGGCCCGCAGGCCAAAACTGGCCAGCTAGGGGTTGTAATACAGCCTGTGGACGAACGTTGAAAGTGAAAAAATGCAACACTTCTCGTTCATGCCAAACAGCATAATTTCCCAATATTCTCATATTTTTTTGTATGAGAGGGAAAACATGGAAGTATTGTTATTTATGCACTGTGATGTTAAAAATGAGCCTGAGATTGACATTTTTTTTTTACTCTGACCTCTAGATTGTGATGCTGGTAACACTATGTTCTACCAGTGATCTAAGTCCGCCAAGAATAAGCCCTAAACTACCTTTCACATCATGTTTTCTGTCCCTCTCTTTGTCAGCCCTTGCTCATCCTCATCCTTTATCAGAAACCCATTTCAGGATTGACAATACCCAGGGATTTTTACTAATATGACTACAAACTCCTCCCGCATCTAAATTGTAAGCATTTTAGATATAGTATTAGATGTGATAATGAAATATCGGCTACTAGAAACCTAATCCTCCCTCTCCTATCTGGCGTGTGAATGTACTCCCGAGCGAGAAAATCAAATAGAGGTCTACAAAAAAAATCAATACTCAAAAAATGCAAGACAGACAGACGTGCACGTAACTGTGACATAAATTGCTCTGATCTAATGTTATACACAGAGACAGCCTTTTTTCTTAAGGTTAAGCAAAACGTGTGTTTTTTATTATTATTATTATTATTATTATTCCTCCTCCCTTTTTACCAAAAAATATATAATTACAGTGTAATCTAAAGTGTGGATCGTTTTGAGTTTTCGGTTTTTATACCCAAATCTTTAAATCACTCATAAGCGCAAGCACAAGGAGGAGTTGGAGAAAGGAAGATGTAAAGCCCTACTGTGTTTGAGACTTGTTGAATGCAAACTATAGATGATAATCGTCATTGTTGAACGTGTCAGAACACAGGGGCCCTGCCGTCATTTTGAAAGAGGACGAAAAGCAGCAGACAAACACAGACGGAGACACACGCTGGGACAAAAACGACACAAACAAACACGGTTTATACTCACTTGATGTTATAATTATTTTTTGCTTTTAGGTGTGTTTCGCATGCGTGTGGCACACCGAGCTTTTATGGATCAATCGCTATTGTAGTACTCTGCGCTGCTTCTGTCTCGATAATTATCCGGCGTCTCGCAGGCATCGGATGATCTGCTTTACCACCTCCAGAACACGACAAGATAGTAGTGCGCACACCTGCCGCTGGATCTTGTGTGTTTTTCGTGGCCTTATTATTGCCGGATTTACTTAGAGCGCTGGGGGCATCATCATCATCATGCTGCTGCTGCTGCTGCTGCTACTGCTGCTGCTGCTGCTGCTGCTGCTGCTGCGACCGCCGTTGATGGCGATGATGGTGATGAAGATGATGAATGGACGAATGAATGGTGAAATGAGGCCCTGAAAACTTGCGCCTCTTCTCTTTGTATTCCTGTCTTTCTTTCCCAGAGCGCTTTCAGTGCCAATCGCTTCTGTTATTTCCAAAAATAAAATTCAAAAGTGGAACCCTTTTAATTGCCTGGACGGTTGCAGGCGATGGGTGTTGCTACCGTTCACTATCTCTTGAGTCTTTGCAGCCTGTAGAATGTCTCCCTTTCTCCCTCCTCCTCCCTGTCTCCTTCTCTCTCTCTTTCTCTCTCACCCCTCCCTTTTTGTCTGTATTCGACTGAAGAGGAATCACCTTCTGCACGGATTTTGTTCTTAGACCGCACGGTGCATGTTGGCGGATCAGAAAACAAGAGGGAGGAGTGGGGGAGATCGGCGGGCTGGATGAAAACACAGGCACTTATTCAGGAATTTACATGCTCTTGAAATCATATGATATGAATGATTAAAACCTAAAAGCAATATAAATATTTAGGCATCTCATTATTATCAGTGTTGACTCTATTCCCATTTCACATAAGGTCATTCAGACAGATGGTACACGTAGAAACACCATTTTGTGTCTACATGTTCCCAGCAGTGTCCACCGCACACAGGTATAGGGAGTGTGAAGAAAAAAAAAAAAACAGAGGAAGAAAAAAACAGGAAAGGTAGGAGTAAAGAGACAGTATTTTTGCAACCCAATCATTGGCTTAAAATACTTATTTTCTGAAAACGCCTTCATCCTGCTATTCTGTCTAACATACTTGAAGAATGATACTTGCTGTCGTGAAGAAAATTATTAAACCACTCTTTCTTTCATTTCTTGTCCATTTAAAAGTCTGCTTCCACTTAATCTACATTAATCTGGACAAATATAATAATAACTAAAAAGGCTCATGATTAGGTTTAATTTCAGAGCTGATTTCTGGCCATTTTTTCATGGTTTTATTGACAGTGACAAAAATCACTTCCGTTCCTACATCACTAGCAATAACATTGTACTGACAAATACAGGGCTTTTAGTCATTGCATGGTTTTGTGTTCATTGTTTCCCCCAGGTGATAAACCTGTAGTGGAACAAGGCATAAGATAAACAAGGAATTGAAGAAAACAGCAGAGTGGACTAATCATTTTTTCCATGACTGTATGTTTTCTGGGGGATCAGAATACTGCAACAATAACATTTTTACTGTCTGGCTTGTTACGTAGATTATATATAAATATTACTACTATGTGCATATTGTGTGGTGGCTAAATGATTAAGTAACCGCAATTAGGTCTGGACGGTTTCAGGTTAGAATCTACCAACTGCCAGGTTAATACTGAGGTGTGTGAGGGGTGTGTGGGACCAAAGATGCCCACTGTTCACTTTGGTCATAGGCAAAATGCAGGGGTCATATTCCTTTGTGTGCAGTAGTGTTTCAAGGGTTTGCTTTCGGTCTTCAACTTTTATGTATTTAAAGTACCAAATCACAACAACCGTTATCTCGAGGCACTGTACAGAACAACAATACAATGAAGCAACAATTTTTGATACAAGAGAGTATACACACCCTGCCTTATAGACCCTCACACCGGCTGAAGAACGACCCCCAAAAAAACCCAGACAGGGAAATAGGTAGAAACCTCAGGGTGATCGACAGTGGAGGGGATCCTCACCCAAGACGGGCAGGTGGGCGAACTAAACAGTGATAGGCTTAGAAAATGTCAATACAAAGTCCTTCCATCACTGAGTTAAGTCCATGAGGGTCTTCCTCCCTTCTTTATGTAAAAATGCATTAAGGAAAATGTACAGAGTAAAATAGAAAAACGTTTTTATGATTCGGAAATAACGTTCAGTGGCTTAACTTCACAATCGAAAAAACTGTTGTTGCTGGTTAAAACCTGGTGATTGTAAAAGCCACACATAGAAAGGGGGTATTACAGAGTAACAGCTAACTTTTAAACAAATTATTAAAAAACTACTTTGGATTGGATTTCATAACATTCTCAATAATGCTTCTAAAAAAACACCAGTTGTCCTTTCAGGTTATTAAAGTCATTGTTACTTCAATTGACTGTAACTAAGCTTATTGACAAACATTTCTTGGCTTGGAAAACAAGCTAAATAGTTTATTGTCTAGTTCTAATAAACAACTTAATATCATAGATTCCACACTGATTGAACAAACAATAACACTATGCTTGGAATAAAGTTTAACTTAGAAATATTTTTTGGACAAATGTATTGGTACTTTACTAAAGTAGTTTTATTCGTTTTAAGGTGTGTTCTAATTCTAGTTTCAATTACAGTGGGTTTGCTCACCAGCAATCATGTTATTTTTTTTATGTAAATGGTCTGCATTGTGAGTCTCACTAAATTATTTAGACTAGCAGCAATGAACTAGCATGGCTTGCTTGGTTGACCAGATGTCCTGTTTTCCTATGTTTTCTTTTTGTCTCCTGGAAATTGCATCCTAAAACTTCAATTTTGAGCTAACTTAACTTCTGTCACATCATGATTTATTTCAATAGATAGATTTATATACGGACCAAAGTAGTGATGTGAAAAAAGGCATGGTAAAATAAAATTAAAATAGTAAAATATATATCAAATATACATTTTAAGTCTAGTTCCATCATAAAAAAATGTTTCTCTCAAAACTTGTATCTTGCTAAATTAGGCATTACTTTGTGCCAAGTGACTAAAGGGACTGCTCAATATCCAGGATTAAATTTGCTTGCTTTCAGAGTTCATTCAATCATCTTTACCTACCAGCCGTTAACAGGTGGCAGGGGCAGCAGTCTTCATGCTGCCACCCAATCATACTGCTCCATACTGTAAGCCTTCCTGTGGATGGTGAGGCCACTGGACGTTATGTGGGTCGGCACAGTGCTTGTGATAAGAGTTCATAATTTTAAATAAAAATAAGTATTATTTGTAAATGCATAATCTGTAATGGTATTCCAAACATTTTTACATCATATAATCAAAATAAAAAACAACAACTATAACTGTCTGGTAAGAAAGCTAAAAAATGTTTTTAATGGTGAAAACTATTGCTGATGGGTTAATGCAATACAGACATCATGAAATAAGAGTATTTATGACATGGGAATTAGAATGTGACCCTAAACAGGAAAATTTTACAATGGCCCCCTGTTCAGGGAAAAGAATCACATTTCTAGATCTTGTAATGACATACATACAACTTTTTTATAATTATTTCTGTCATTGCACACAAATCCCAGGCAAAACATACCACAGAAACATTGATGCCTTATTTCTCAAAATAATTCCTACCAGTGTTTTTAGGCAACTTGGCTTTCCTTTTTACATTTTTCTGGTCTGTGTCTTTTTTATTGTGATTAGCTTTAATCTCTGCTTCCCACTTCTTTTTGACCATTGTGTACAGCCTCATGGTGGCCTGGGCATCTTGGACCTGGACAACAGCAGAGAAAGATATATGCATATCTTTAAATGAACCAATACATTGACACGGAAGATTTTTCATTTCATCCTAAAATCTAAGGGGCCCTTCATGTAGCATCAAGGGGAAATGTCCCAACCTTTACTTTAACAGACAATCAATTTTGAGGGAAACAATTCATTTTTACGATACAAAAAATTAGCTAGTGATTTACCCTACAGCCATGTGTCCCAAGCACATTCCCTAAGTGGTAGGGACATCATTAATGTCTGTTTATTAAACAACAAAAAAACCTCCAATCAGTACATTAGGCAGAGTATTTTTGATATCAGAGGAGTGTTTGCACAATACTTGCAATTGCAAATCATAGTAAATGTAATGACTTGGCTATTCCACTATACACTGCTTTCCAAATTATTGTGCAAAACGTGTCCAACAGTGGTATGGTAAGATTTTTTTTTATTTGTTAGTTTAAACTGATGAATGGTAATGTGTATCATGGCTCTGTATATCACTGAAACCAATTGAAGACACCTGTGCTAATTAAGTTGGCAGGTGAGTCCAATTAAGGGAGAGACTACTAAAGAAGGTTGTCCCACATTATTAAGCAGGCTACCATTTTAAACCAAGATGGGCAAAAGAGGGACCTTTCGGCTGCTGAAAAGCACTAATGGTTGAATGTTTGGGTCAAGGAATGATGACAATCAAAATTGCCAAGAAACTTCATTGGGATCATCGCACTATGCACTATGTACACTATAAGGGTGGCAGAATACATGAAAAAAAAAAAATGTTCGGTTCCCTTGTCACGGTTCGGGATGTGACCGCACGGTTTCTACGATACGATGCATTGTAATCTAGTGCCCGGATGTGATTGTGATAGTGTACAACAGAACTTTCGTGCAAAAGAGGACAAAGGAGGTGTGTGGAGTGAGAACTCCGTCACGTGTAGTAGAAGTAGAAGGGAAGAGGGCTGCCCGAAGAAGAACGATGCGCCAGCGTCATTTAAGTCTGGTGTTTGGGACTTAAAGCTATGATGTTAGCTATGATGATAGCGGTAAGTAAGTCACTGACAGAACTGCGACAATATGCAAACACTGTGCAATGCGCAATCCATGCACAAGTGGAAACACTTTAAACATGTTTTCCCATGTAAAAAGACGTCACCCGAATGTGTCACAGCATGAGGATAAAAAAAGAGCCTGTGACTGTCAGGAAGCAACTTGAACTGTCCGAAGCATTTAAACAGCCTCTCCGTGATGAGTCGGCCCGGGCAAAAGCTATAACTAAAGCAATAGCCATGTCCATAGCAAAAGACATGATGCCGTACAGTGTGATAGAGGGGGAAGGATTTCGTCATCTTATCGAAGTACTCGAGCCGCAGGTAAATTACCTCCCGCCGGCATTACGGCACTACTTTAATTCCAGACCTGTATGAGGAGATACGGGAAGATATAGTCAGGGAATTGTCCGAAACAGCCCACCAAGCTCTCTCTACAGATGGATGGACCTCTAGGACCACTGAAAGTTACCTCATGGTGACCGCTCACTAATTTACTTTACGCAGTGGGAAATGCAAAGCTACGTCTTGCAAACAGGCCCTGTTTATGAGAGTCACACAAGTCAACATCTCTATGAAACGCTGACAGACACAGTGGCAGAATGGAACCATTGCCTCACTTTTAAAATAGTGAAATGTGTTTGATTTTTATGCAACATTTTGTATTGATTGACAGTTTTTTTTATTGTTTTTTTTAATATTACAGTGGCACCTAAAGTTTAAGTTAGAAATCTAGATGTATGATTGAAACTATGGCACTTTAATTTCAAGTCAAACAATATACCCTCATTCCTCACTCGCAGTGAAATATCCCAGTGAGCTGTGTTTAATTTTTCATGCATTTTATCCACTGCCTGCATTTTTGTTTTTAATAGATATGTTATTACAGTGGCACTTTGAGTTCAGATATGAACCCTGTGCAAGGGTTTTCCAGCAGATATTATCCAAAAACTGACAAATTCAATGGATGGAAGACTTGAGAAGGACCTTTTTAATAAGGGGTTGTATGTTCACTTGTGATAATGTTTTGATTTAATTAGTTCTTGTATTCAGTAACATTTCTGTCCGGCATGACCTGCTAATGTATAATTTCACACATAATCATTTTTTGTTCTTTATGACAATATTTTGTGTGGAAACTCAATTGTGCGTAATAATTTGGAACATGCATTTTGTGATTTTTTTTTTTTTAAATGTACTATTATCATTGGGGGGTTCATTCAAAAACATTTGAATTGTACTCTAATGGTTGGTGACTGGAAAATCATGAGGACTGCCAATCATATAGAACATTTTGGAAAATCTGAGAAAACATGATTTGTCTAATAATTTGAACGGCAGTGTAGACATGCATGTTATTAGGAGAACTGGGAAACAAAAAGGATTGAGTAAAGGAAGGACAGTGCACCTGTCAAATTACACACAATACACGCAATATACACAACAACTTACAGAAGAATGTTCACCCTGCTGGACCTTAACGTGGAGTATTTCTTTGCATAGAACTTTGAGTGACGGTCGAACACTCTGAAAAAAAAAAAAGTAAGAAAAATTGTTGGTGCATGGCTGCAACTAACAATTGTCAGAATGTTATGTTAGAGCACAAGTGTCAAACTCATTTCAGTTCAGTTCACCGATCATATTAGATGTCAAGTAGGCCAGAACAATCATAACCTACTTCTTTGAATACTTACAAGTCCATGTTTTTCCCTTTGCTTTCTTGAAAAAAATTACAATTAAATATTGTAAATTATATATATTTAATTGTTAAAAATGTTTTTATGATTAACATTAAGTGTTTATTTTTATTTCATGAGACAGTGTTACTAACACTTTGACCGACACGTGCTTAATGATGTCATTTAAAGGGACAATGACAATGATCGATGCCACAGTAAATGTCCGCGGTCTGTAGTTTTTTAGTGGATAGAAAATTATAAGTCTTAATTACTGCAAGGAGCTGGTGGGGGGATATGATTTTAACACACAAGGCGTTTTTATGCAGCGAAGTAAAGAAAAACAACAAATGACTCAGTGAAACACAACAACACAGCAGCCGCTGCAGTAGCAGCAGCGGCAGCTGCTATCTCTCTCTCAAAGACTCAAAAGAGCAAAAGAAATCTGACTACAAGAAGTTCATCGTCTTCATCTCACCCTGTCCTCCGCATCCTCAACTCCAACTCCAACCACCTCCATGTCCTCCATCACTGCATCCATAAATCTCCTCTTTGGCCTTCCTCTTCATCTCTTACCTGGTAGCTCCATGTCTAGCATTCTTCTCCCAATATATCCACTGTCCCTCCTCTGAACATGTCCAAACCATCTAAATCTGGCTTCTCTAGCTTTTTCTCCAAACCTTCCTGACTGTGTTGTCCCCCTGATCACCTCGTTCCTGATCCTGTCCATCCTTGTCACCTCCAGCTCTGCCTCTTGTCCTCCACATATTCCTAGTGTCTATAGTCCATACATCATGGCTGGTCTCACCACTGTCCTGTAAACCTTTCCCTTCACCTGAGCTGACACTCTTCTATCACAGATCACTCCAGAGACCTTTCTCCAGTTGTTCCATCCTGCCTGTACCCTGGAACCCGGTCATAGGCCTTTTCTAAATCTACAAAAGCACAATGAAGCTCCTTCTGACCCTCTCTGTGCTTCTCCATCAACATCCCCTCAAGGCAAATATTGCATCTGTGGTACTCTTTCTCAGCATAGAACCGTACTGTTGTTCGCAAATATCTACCTCTTTCCTCAACCGAGCCTCAACTACTCTTTCCCAAATCTTCATGGTATGGCTCATCAACTTTATCCCTCCGTATTTGCTACAGCTCTGCACATCACCCTTCATGTAAATGGTACAAGAAAACTTTTCCTCCCCTCATCAGGCATCTTGTCGGTCTCCAGAATTTTATTGAAGAACTGAGTGAGAAAACTTACCGCTTCTTCCCCTAAGCACTTCCATACCTCCACTGGTATGTCATCAGGACCAACTGCCTTTCCACTCTTCATCCTCTTCAGAGCTTTTCTAACTTCATCCTTTCTAATCTGATCGACCTTCTCCTGGGAGCTGGCTCCTCATTCCTATGCTCCCTATCATTTTCCTTATTTAACAACTCCTCAAAGTACTCCCTCCATCTTCCCAGCACACGTTCCTCACAGGTGATGACATATCCATCTCTGTCCTTAATTAATCTCACCTGCTGCACATCCTTCCCCGATTGGTTGCTCTACCTGTATAACTCTTTTTCTCCTTCCTTCGTGTCTAACCTCTCGTACAACTCCTCGTATGCCTTTTGTTTGGACTTGGCCACTTCCCTCTTCACCTCCCTTGCCGTCTCCCTGTACTCCAGCCTATTCTCCTCTGTTCTGTCACTATCCCATCTCTTCTTTGCTAGTCTCTTCCTCTGGACACTTTCCTGGACCTCATCATTCCACCACCAAGTGTCTTTGTCCTCCTTTCTCTATCCAGAGGATACACCTAGCACATTCATAGCTGTCTCCCTAATGACTCTAGCAGTGGTCTCCCAATTATCTGGGAATTCCCCGCCAGAGCCCAACACTGTTCTGACTTCTTTTCCAAAGTCATCACAACATTCCTCTTTCCTTAACTTCCACCACTTGATCTTCTGCTCTGTCTTTACCTTCTTCCTTCTTCTCACCTCCATTTTCAGGTTGCACACTACCATCCAATGTTGTTTGGCTACACTCTCACCTGCCACCACCTTACAGTCACTTATCTCCCGTAGATTACCTCTTCTACAAAGAATGTAATCTACCTGAGTGGACCTGCCTCCACTCTTGTATGTCCCCTGGTGTTCCTCTCTCTTTTGGAAATAGGTGTTTACCACGGCCATTTCCATTCTTTTAGCAAAATCCACCACTGCCTGTCCTTCCCTTCTCCTTCATGGCCATTGAAGTCTGCTCCAATCACCACTCTCTCTCCCCTGGGGATGCTCTCTACAACCAAATCCAGC
>JAFBJS010000844.1:76699-136505 GCA_016785265.1 Paraplagusia blochii
GAACTGCTCTGACTTCTTTTCCAAAGTCTTCACAGCCGTCTTTCCTTAACTTCCACCACTTGATCTGCTATGTCTTCACCTTCGTTCTTCTTCTCACCTCCATTGTCAGCTTGCACACTACCATGCTATGTTGTTTGGCTACTCGCTCACCTACCACCACCTCACAGTCACTTATCTCCCGTAGATTACCTCTTCTACAGAGAATGTATTCTACCTGATGGACCTGTCTCCACTCTTGTATGTCACCCCGTGTTCCTCTCTTTTGGAAATAGGTGTTTACCACGGCCACCACTGCCTGTCCTTCCAAATTTCTATCCCTAACTCCAAACCGACCCATCACTTCTTCATCCCCTCTATTCCCTTCTCCTTCATGGCCATTGAAGTCTGCTCCAATCACCACTCTCTCTCCCCTGGGGATGCTCTCTACAACCAAATCCAGCTCATTTCAAAACTTCTCCTTTTCTGCTAACTCACAGCCTACCTGTGGAGCATAACCACTGACAACATTTAACATCACTCCTTCTATTTCTACCTTCACACACATCAACCTGTCTGACACTCGTCTCACATCCACCACATTCCTTCCATACATTTCCCTGATGATCACCCCTACTCCATTTCTCTTCACATCTAATCTATGGTAGAATAACTTAAAACCTCCCCCAATATTTCTGGCCCTGCTGCCCTTCCACCTGGTCTCCTGTACACACAAACCTGGTCTCCTGCACACACAACACATCCACTCTTCTTCTCTCCATCATGTCAGCTAGCTCCCTACCTTTCCCTGTCATTGTACCTACATTCAGGGTTCCCACTTTTTTTTCCTTCCTTTTTTCCCCTCTTTGTCTTAATCAATCTCCCACCTCTTCTTCTTCTTTGTCTTTGACCAACAGTAGTCCAATTTCCAACAGTACCCTGTAGGTTAACAGCACTGTTGGTGGGAAATTAGCTGCCTATATCACTATAGGTATCGGGAATTAAGTATTTGGGCAATATCGGTATCTGTAAGTGTTGTATTGGACATCCCTTGTATTAACCAAGTACATAGCTTTAAGTAGTGTATACTCTTAAGATGTGGTCTACTTATTAAATTATTTATTTACAGTAATTGTATTTTAAAATGGTATCTATAGACCAGAGATCTTGGACTTTCATCCAACAAACTTATGGACCACAAAATCAGTACCAAATTACAACTTAAAGTAGTTTTTTCAATTTTGAGGACTGTGATAATGGTTCAAAGCTTGATAAACCTCAGTGACAAATATTCATGAAATTTGCAATATAAGTAAAAACACTTAGCTACTCTGAGATATCAGAGGGTATTTTGAATGGGAGATGAATAATTTACCCCTTAGTAAAAGAATCTCCAATCCATTAAAACTCCTGCTGTAGATGCTGAGACAAATAAATGAAAGGTGACAAATAAGCATAAGGAAATAAAAAAAAATAACATGGCACACACAGGGCAAATTAGGAAAAAAATCAAATAGCATCTTATTTGAATTTTTTCACCGTCATTTACACTGATGGGAAGGACCCTGAACATGTAGCAGCACAGCTATCAATAGCAATGGACAATATTTCTACATGGCTAAATTACTCATGTTTAACACTAAATGTGGAAAAAAACGCTGCAATGTTCTTCACAACACAAAAACATAAAGTTAAACAATATCCCATAGTTACGGTTAAAGGGGAGATTATTAAAAATGTTGATGAGTTCAAATATCTTGTCATAATCTTGGACTCAAGGCTGAGTTTCAAGAAACACATTAAAAAAGTGTGTAAAAAGCTAAAATATCATCTGTCCACATTCCGCCCTATCCAAAACTCATTAACCAAACAGGCAGCCAAGACCTAGTTAAACAGCATAATTCTTTCACATTTATCTTTTGGTATTTCATGTTGGTCACAAGCCAACAAAACCACAATAAAACCTCTTGAATCTCTATTCAAACAAGGTTTTTAGAATTTTAGACAACTCTCATTCATATCATCATTGCCAAATATTAATAAAACAACAATAAAACTACTAATTTTGAAAATACAATCAAAACAGCTAATTTGAAGTTGCTATTCAAAATTATCCATAATTTGGCACCTCCACCACTTAAAACATTTGTAACTTTAACTTCTGATCAAACTGTCAGAAGAACAAGGTCAACAGTCAGTGGACAATGCCCTATACCAAGGGTTTTCAAAGTGTGGGATAGTGAGCCTCCCCTAAGGGCACAACATTTTAATTTTAACATTTAACATTTTAATCTTTATATGTGTACGTGCTTACATATCTTTTTTTTTTTTTGCTTGGTTTCAATATGACGCCTGAGGTTACATGGTCGCATACTGTCGTTAGCTAGCACCTCTTTGCAGATAACACACTGTGGCAGCGGACCATCATCAGGACCAATACATGAAAAGCCAAACTTTAAATAATCACGGTCATACTTCCTCCGTTTTCTGCTCACCCCAGACTCTGTGCCCTCACTTTCACTTAAGATACTAAAAATCGATCCACCTTGCCTCTCGCCAGGTTTACTTTTCTCTCACCGCGCCACCCCTGATGCCCTCTGGTGCCCTCCAGGGGAGGCGCGCCTCACACTTTGAAAATCACTGTTTTATAATAAAGCAAAGAACAGCATAAGGACAAACGGTTCCATATAGTGATGGTCTTGTAAGAAAAAACAAACTTCCAATTGAGTTGAAAATGTGCCAAGATCTTAAAAAATTTAACCTACTAGTACGAAACCAATTCCTCAGAACACAATCCTGTCATCATTAAAATAGAAATAACAAAACCAACTACACTTTTTATAACATAACATTACTTTTATTTTACTATATTTCATTTTTATTTCTTTTATTTATTTAATTGAACTAACAGAATATATTTAGCACTGTCTGTATTTACTATTCAGTTGATTTCTTGTATTAATGTCCTTTCTTATTACATGTTATGTGTTTGCCTGTTGTTTGTCTCAGGGACTGCAGATGGAAATAAGTTCTAGAAGCTAGAGTCTGGTGCAAAGCATCTTTTCTTTGATTAATGTTTTTTTTGTAAACTGTCCCTGTCAAATAAATGAAATAATAAATAAATATTCATCTGATGCATCATTTTTTTTTTATTTGTCAGTCGAATGAAGGACTTGAAAATAAATCTATGAGAGATGGCCCTGCATCCATGAAATGCCATAAGACCTGTATTTCCAACATTTCTGGTTACAACAACAGCTAATACAACTTGACTATGTCCTATACAGTAATTATAGAAAGACTAAAGTTTGTACTGGTTTGCCTTAAAAGGCCCGAAGGAAAGAAAATATTCATTAAAGATTAATTGGTTGTTTGTAGTTAGTTTTGCAAAATACGAACTAGACAAGGTGTGAATATCTGATAAGTAAATCTTTTTTATTTTAGTTCATTTAAGTACTTTATCTCATTATTTTAGATATTATAATGTCTAGCTAACTTAGCTAACTGCAGTATTTCTAAACAAACTTCATCATGTGAAGATTCATAGGCTGAATCCGAAATTACTATGGTGCACTTTATAGATAGCTGCTCAGAGGATTGGAGAAAAAAATAAGGGATCGCATTGTTTGTAGTTAGTCCAAAGATGGGAGTTACTGTAAATTCCAGCCTTGAATAGACAGTGGTTATATCCATACGAATAGAGAAGTTGGAACAACCTGCTTGTTGTCTCTGATGATACTCTTCCATCAGCTGCATTGTCATCAGCAGGGAGTCACCCTTCTCTGATTATGGAAATTTATGCAAACTCGTCATTGTGACATTGTGATTCACACCAATACCACTGTGCAACTTTGTTCACAAGTGAACAGTGAACAATGGGCAGCTCTGTGCGACGGGTGAGCAGTGAACCTGTAACACTCCAGCAGTAAAGATGCAGAAAACTACGACCACTAAAAAGAGAATCCACGGAAGCAATATCCTATTCATTTATTACTTTTGTAAAATGAAATGTGAGATTTATTCACCTTAACTGCCTTTCTGAAAGGCTTGTACTTCTGAGTGTCCCGGATTTTCTTTTTTGGATGATCCAAGAGTAAAATCTAAAACAGAATTAAAACAAGTTTTAATGTCTTCATCTGTTTTCAAACATGACAGCACAAAACATAAGATGTGCAAAATGTGTATAAGAGACATTAATGCATATACAGTATGTAAAACATTCTGATATTCTGTTTGATAAAGAAGAAAACAGAACATTAAAGACAAAAATTCTTGAAGCCATCTATAGGGTAAGCAGAGAAATGGAACCAGCATTAAGTAGTAAAAATTGATTTGTTTAAAATAAGAATATATGTGAGTAGTGCAGAGGTGAAAAAGTAACAAAATTAAATTCTCTAAAGATACTTGGACAGAGTAGTTTTTGTACGCAATGTACTTTGACTTAAGTTAATTTGGTATTTTCCAAAGTAATTTACTTTGCTTCACTGGAAAAGTACCCATTACTAAGTTATAAATCAAGTGCTAGAAAAAAAATCTGCAGCTAAGAAAATTGGGTGGGTGTGCATGGATTTCCTCCTTTGGCTGCACATTTTAATGGATTTTGAGAACATTAAATAGGAGACCAGCTTGATCTGTGATAGAAGGGTGTCAGCTAAAGTGAAGGGAAAGGACAGTTGTGAGACCAGCCATGATGTATGGATTAGAGACAGAGGTGGAGGTAGCAGAGATAAATATGCTGAAATTCTCTTTGGGGGTGACAAGGATGGACAGGATCAACCCCTGAAAAATGGGATAAGCCGAAAGGAAAAGAAGAAGAGATAGGAGACAAGCTCTAGAATGTCATTGAATATTTGAATTTATTGAATGGGTTTCAATGGTTTAATTTTGGAGTATAAGCACAAATTTAAGCAAAGTCAAACTTATTTTCTGTAAAACATATTTTCAGTACATTTTAATTTCCTCTACTTTCCACCTCACCTTAACCAGTGTATATCATCATCTAATATTGTTTTTAGGGATGGCCGATATATCGGTCCACCGATAAATATTGGACCGATATGAGCATAATTTTAATATCACAACATATCTGTATCGGTTTTTCCACCGATATTCAAATACGCTGGACTTCCCTATGGGGTACCGAGTCAGTACTACAGACACTTTGACTGGCACGTGATTAATGATGTGATTTAAAGGCACAACAACAATGATCAATGCTACAGTAAATGTCTGTGGTCTGGAGTTTATTGTGGATGGAAAAATTTAATTCTTAATGGCAAAGAGCTGGTCATGTGAGAGTGGGGGTAAGATTTTAACTAGGGATGTCCGATACAACATTTACCGATACCGATATAAACCATTATTGCCCAAACACTTCATTCCTGATACTGATATGAATCGATACCCATATTACCCGTTACCGATATATGCAGATGATTTCTCATGAATTATGGTGATAGCAGACTAAAGGCATTCTATAAATAACTGTGTACAACATAAACACACTACTGTAGTACAACACAAACTACACATTTATTTTTTACCATTTTGTCTGAAACAGTTATATGATTCGTAGTGCAGCATTTAATGTAAACAATAAATGTCTAGTGTTGGACAGAATAACTTTCCAAAAACATTGATTAACATCACAAACCGGGCTCATTCAGCCCCCACAACAATAGGCAATATAAATGGGCACAAATAGAACCCGCTGCAGTATAAGTAAAAAGTCCTCTTTAATGAAAGAAAAAAACATTTCAGCATCATCACAATGTAAACGACTCTTCTAGTTGATGACATGAGAGACGACACCGAACGGCGTTTCACTGGCAAATGTCCGAGAAATACTTATTTTGAATACAGTAGTCATGACATATGATGAACTCTGTAAAGTTTGTCGGATTTCTTTTGCTCTTGTCTGTTTTTTACCGTATTTAACTGTTTGTCTTTGAGAGTCTTTGAGAGAGAAGCAGGTGCTGCTGCGGCTGCTGCTGAGTTGTTGTTGTTTAACTGAGTCCATTGTTGTTTTTCTTTAACTCACTGCATAAAAACGCCTTGTGATAAAGTGTTAAAATCTTATCCCCCACCCTCACATGACAGCTCCTTGCAGTCATAAGGAAATACCGTTTTATATCCACAAGAAACTCCAGACCACGGACATTTACTGTAGCGTTGATAAATGTAATTGTCCCTTTGAATGACATCATTAATTGCATACCAAAGTGTCAGTAGCGCTGACTCAGTACCCCATGCAGCATCAGATTTTAAATATCGGTGGAAAAAACAATACCGATATGTTTCGATATTAAGCGATGGACTGATATATTGGACATCCCTAATTTTAACACTTTATCACAAGGTGTTTTTATGCAGCAAAGTAAAGAAAAGCAATACAGAATGTGCTCAGTGAAATGACAACAACGCAGCAGCCGCAGCCATCTCTCTCGCTAAGACTCAGAGTTAAATACGGTAAGGAACAGACAAGAGAGCAAAACAGTTAAATATGGTAAAGAACAGGCAAGAGAGCAAAAGAGTTAAATACGGAAAGAACAGACAAGACCAAAAGAAATATCAGTTAATATCGGTATCGATATGTTGTAAATGTTATATCGGACATCCCTTATTGTTTTACACCAGGTATTAAAAAAGCCTGTAACTGTGTCTGAAAACCATTGTCATTTGAGATGTAAGATGTGTACTAACACATATGCATGCATCACATATTCAACTATCCTTTCTAAAACTGTGTTCTCCAGAAAAAGTATACCAAATCTACTGTACCTTTAAGTCATTGTGAATAGCGTGTCCAACAATTACTCTGCCTTGCACAATCTCCGCAACTTCCTTCCGGACAACTGTCACATCCTCACCTGCAATATTGAAATCAAAACACATTGTTGTTATGTATCTAAAATGCCTGCAGTTCAATCTTGCTGTCATATTACAACACCCACCATCTGCTATATCCTTGGGTCGGATACCACTAACAGATGTCCTGAAGTCTGTCACCTTCTCTGTGGGTTTGACGAATTTGTCGTAAATGCATTTTCCAAACTGGTTTACAAGAGACACGCGTGCCAATATGCTGTCTTCCCCATCTGGACCAGTTCCAACCATCTCACAATCGATAGCCACAGCTTTTGTGAGACTGCATTCAGTCAATTATATAAAGAAAAATAAACAACAAAAGGTTATGACACTGAGGGATTCAATCATGAATTGAAAATTCTTAAAATTTTAGGTGTCAAAATAGTTTGTATCATACTTCATGTTTAACTTACAAAACAACAACATGGGTTGTCTTCACTCAATTTTCAATGCAAAAGTAACATACAAAAACAACAACATAGGTAGTTTTACTCAATTTTCAATGCAAAAGTAGCAAAAGCATTTTAATAAATCGTAATTGCTATTTTATATCAAAATTAGTATTGTTGTAGAATACATATATGTAACGAAAGTACTTTTAAACTCTCATACTCGTCAATAACTCACCCATCAAAAGCGTTCTCTTTTACTAGGGAACTCTCTTTGTTTTGGGTGTGAAGGTGTTGCCGTTTTCTAAAAATGTCCGCTGCTTCAGCTCCAATTGTAGCCTCAATGTCATCTGGGTCCACGTCATCAAACCACAAATCATCACTTTAATATAAAAAAAAAAAGGATTAAGGCAGTAAAAAACAATTTTATAAAAGCATGTTGTTTAAGCTGATGCTGTTATTACCTTGTAGGTTTCTTCTTCACAAAAATAAGTTTCTTCTTGTTCTTGAAGAAACTTTCACTGGTTTGCTGTCCAGTTTTCCTTTTCCGTTTGGATGCTGAAGGTGGTTTTGCTTGCGTGACAGATAAAATCATGTCCTGTACATCTTCGGTGATAACAGTGTTTGACACATTTTTATGTTTCGCTTCCTCCACATAAATTCTAGGCTCCAGTCCACTATTGTTTCTGCAAACAATGGCAGATGAACTTTCTCCGTTTTTTTTAGCGTGCTTCACGTGCCTCTCATTTGGATAACCCTTTGGTGATTTCCTTTCCAGTTCACGATTTTTTATAATCTGACAAGAAGAATAGTAATATACTTAGATTTTTTGGCATGTGCATCGACAACAATTAAAGCAAAATGTAACAAACAGAACCCCAACTCTTACCTCCTTTTTAAATGCCTTCCAGTTGGCAGAAATATGTGCAGCGTCGTTTGGAATTTCTACCTCCTTGTGGTTGCCAGTTACGAGCTTTTTCTCGTTTTCTTTAAAGCGGAATGCCTTTTTCTTCTTTGCATTGTTCTTTGTCGACAAATGTTTGCCTTTGACTGTAGACTGTTGTTTATTTGATCTCCCATTCGACATTGTGATAACTCTTAGCTGTATCGAGCTCCCACAATGTTTGGTGACACGCGGAACTATCTAACAAAAATCGCTTGCCAGAAATAATCAATGTGTACAACTGGCAGAATAAGAGAGAAACATATAATTTAGGAGTAGGAACAAATGACAGTATACCCCAACACCTTAATTAAAGTTCTGAAATCGCTAGGCCACACACTTCGGTTAGTTTAGAAACTAGTTGGGTCGTTTACTTCCGGGTGCTCCAATAATTGTGTCCCCCATGAAACTACAGTTAAACCTTTTATCCGAAATATAAAATATTTCAATCCTATTTTATGCGAATTATAGCACGAATTACGATATATGTTGTGAATTCTAACATATTCAAATGATTAATCGTTGTTTTATTCCAAGCTCGGAACCACCTTTACAGTTGCTATAAGGTGACCAAATGTGCACGACACGCTTGGCGGAAGAAGAGATCGGCGACGGCTGTTCCATGGCTGCAGTTATGTGAAGTTTACAACACAACATTACATTGCAGTACATTTATCTCGTGCATTGAATTCTGTAGGACAGTATTTCAGCTTCATTATGAAGTAAGATCATTTTCTCCAGTTTGTGTTGTACAATTATGGTGGAAAGCTCGCCGTCCCCTCTACCAAAGAGAGCCATTTATGGCTTTGTCCTTTTCCTTGGCTCACAATTCAGTTTCCGTGAGTAAATGAACATATCTTCATGAACAAGCACTAAATATTTCGCTAGGTAGAAATAGCTTATATATTTAAATGTGTTGTATGTTATAGTGAGAATATTCCATTAACAGCATGTTTTTCGAATACTATCTCTTTTTTCTAGTTCTGTATTGTCTGTGGGCTTTCAGTCCTGATGAGTGGCTTCATTTCATTGGGTTTACTTACTGGCCTCAAAAGTAAGTTAATAAAAACGTCATCCAGGTAAAAACAAAGATCTGTACATAAAAATGCAGAATTTACCCCAAATTGTAACACTTAAATGCTGGTTATGCAGATACTGGGCACTTGCACTGCCGATTTACTTGGTGGTGGCTATAATGATTGCTGTATTATTGCTGTTTGGAATAAACATGAACAACACTGCCCCACTTGACTCAGTGGACAGCATCACAGGTCAGTATTGCTATAGATTTTCTTCATATTTTAGTTTTTTATTAATAATAATGGCCCATAATTTAAATAATGATAATGCAAACTAAACTAAAACTATATTAGTAACAGGTCTATTCCAGACGTACTAAACTGTGAGCACATTTTCTGGAGATTGATCAATTTTCAAGCCCAATGCGACCATGTCCACATCTTTTACTTTGAAAGACCAAAGAACTTTATTTCTGAAAATGGGCATATTCTGATTGAAAAAAAGAATCTGCTGTATCCCCTGCTGTGGCAATAATTCTGCAATTCTCTGACGTAAGATATACTTTTTACAATGTTGGACCGGGCTCTCAATTTATTACATACAAATTAATTTTTACTATAGATTTACAGTTAGTAGTTAATTTGCTGCTCTTGAAAGACAGAGATTAATAATAGATTTATATATCTTATTTGTTTTAAATATGGTCTGTAATTCCTTGTGGATGTGTGTTATATTTTAGTAATAGTAAGAACTAACACCATACCAGCAAAGTATCGTTGTTTTGAATGACTGAAAATGTGTTAAATTGTACGTAGGAGGTTTGAAAAATGCTTTTTGTGATGAATGAATGTCAGTTTGTCATTCCAAACATTAACTAAATGATGCAGTGACCCTTCACCCTTGACCTCTTTTCTATCCTAGATATTTTTGCCAGAAGCAAGATCAAGGAACATGAACAGAAAGGAAACATACCACGACTAAAAGACGTTTCTATTTCTGAAGTTAACCAAATGTTTTATTTGCTGCCTAAACAACGTTAATCCGAAACTCGAACTTTATTGGGGACAACATTTTTAGATAACTCAGGTGTTACTGTTTACTTTGTACGCATTTTCCATTAACTACTATCCTGAATCTTATATTTGATTAAAAGAAAAACGTTTTTTCGTAGAAGTCATTGACTGTCAAGGATCATAAAGAGAAAAGGAACCAAATCCAACTGCCCTTGTGCAGAACAACAACTCTGAAAATATGTTTATTGTTCATTGCAGGTCAAACCTTTTTTGCTGATTCTTATTAGTTAACGTTAGGTTTATACTGTATATACACACAGCAGATATATACATATATATATTTACGGGTGTGTCAAAGACTCTCAAAGCAAGAAAACGGTTTTTGTGTCTTTGTGAGCAAAGGTCGTCTCTTTGGTTAATTTTCCAGAATAAACACACTTTAAAAATGTTTTTTTTTTTTTGACGATGTGGACGTGTGATCGCCCGACCGTTGGGTGGCGATAGTGCAAAGAAAAGTGAAGCTCCTGCCGGGAACCTCCTTCGTTGCACTCCTTTGATTTTCTACGTGCTGCTGCATTTGTTTGCCGACCACAGAGGCGTGGGCCCTATATCTTTCCATTATTTCTACGAGGTAAACTGACAGGCACACATGTCTCTTGCTGTGCCTGTGTGGCTTTTGGTGCAGGAACAGCTGCACGGAATTGGAGTACTAGGCAGTGGGTCATCAACTTGTTTCGATGACTTTAACGACGAAGCTTTATTCGAGCTTTTACATCTCACCAAACCGTGCGTTGCATTTGTCACTGATTCGATAAGGCTACATTTAAAGGCGTCTACAACGGCCAGAGAAGAACTGAGTTTGGACGCGCAGGTCATGGTCGCGCTCAATTATTACGCACACGGGGTGTTCTCTGGCGTTGTGCTGGACGCGGTCGGGCTCAGCAACCAGTCGGAGCGCGCCTATCTCATTGTTGACAAATTGTCTGGCGTCATTGTCGGTATGTCTGCCCAGTTCATGTCTTTTCCAAAGACCCTAGAAGCAAAAGTCAGCGTTGCATCAAATATAAAGAAAATTAGCGGAATCCCCAACGCGTTGGGAATCCTGGCATTAGCCCATTTCAAAATCACCCAGTCACCCCAAGATAAGTCCTCAATGTCGGCTTCGAACGTTAAGGACGAGACGTCTGTGGAGTTACAAGTCATCTGCGACACGGAGGGACAACTCCTGAGCGTCGGAAAGTGTCGCCTGAGTTACGGGAGCACGATGGAGACGGAAACGTGGGAGTTGTCCTCTCAAGAGGAGGAGGTTCAGGAACCTTACTGGCTTATAGGTAGGAGAAACAAAGATACTGATGACATTAGAGCAGCATCACTTAGTACTTTGGGCGAGGGGTGGTGGGCACGAGAGGCTTGAATATTGCACGTTGGACAGAAATGTAACAGTGCTCTAACGCTGGATCGATGAAGAAGACTCCAGCCACTAGGTGGTTTTTAAGGTTAAGAAAATGCATATTATCAAGTTTTCGATTGAAACAAGTATTCAAAAAGTGGTTAGCATTTCGTCCAGCAGAGGGCACTCTTTAACACAGTCTATACGTAATACCTTTTATCCACCCATGACAGAATATGTCGTCTTTGTTTACCTGTCAAATATTAATCCATGCTTATCGTATTGTACTCAAATTTAAAAAGTGTAAGATCAAAATTACACTGAACTTATTTTTACATTTGATGTTATAAACGTATTTTAATCCCCCCGGACCTTGGACGTGAACACTGTTAGACTCTGTCTTTTGCATTTACAAATTTCTTTATCTTTTTTTTAAGGTACAAAGGGTTATCAACTAAGCAAATACGTCTTGACCCCTGTGAATTTGCCAGTGACTGAAGGCGAGATCCGATATAACAAGGCCCACGAAAGGCTAGATGACATCATGCAGAAGACACTTTACACCCTGAACATGCGTTTTAGGTGTCTACTACATCTTGGCTACACACAAGGGCATGCTTTGGACAAAAACTCCGACATAATCAGGGCTTGCACTGTTCTCCATAACATTTCACAGAAGTTCTCTGTGCCTCTTCCAAATGCTGCTGAGGACATACAGTTTATGATTCCAAGCAAGCAGCACTCAAAGGAACAAGGGGTCTGCCCAGGTGCTCTAAAGGCCAGACGGAAAGTCATAGATGAATTCTTCACTGTGTCCATGGAGATGAAATCTACTGAGGGACACTAATGGCTGGAAACCAAATTCCCAATTTTTTTTTTTTTTTTTTAGAATAAACAATTATACTGATATCATTCCTAGATAATACCCGGTAATGATAATGGATGAAACACCCAGTAGGGATAAGTTTGAATAGTACTAGCTATTATATTATTTAATACATCAACATCTCATTTAATTATTCAACACAACACAACACTACAGTGAATATTGCCCACCAATACCGTAACCTTGTACAGGTACTGTATTCAGTATAATCCAGATTGTGGTGTTATCAATTGATTTAGTTTTCCCTTTATTCATTTTTTTTTCATTAACACATTCATTTTTGAACACCGCATATAGGTAGTTTATGCGGTGTCATGTCATGTTTTTGTACAAACCAGTTTTGTTTTGCTTTAATACCTTGCTATACCTTTCATAATCTGTGCTGTATTTGCTGCTACTACACGGTGCAGTACCCTATATGGGATAGCGGGTTATCAAGGTCTTACTTACAGGTCAAATACGTATATAAAACGACTAAACATATCAAATGACTATGTCATAGCAACACTACTACAATAATATATGTAATATGCATATGTTATACATGTGTATTTATTATAATATAAAGTATGATATAATATGTTTAATAAGGGGAATCATGAAACAACATTCGCTAAAGAAAATAGCATGACAGAACTGTGACCCTAGCGAGGTTTTGCCTTCACTGCAGCATCTACTTCCTCCTCTGGCAGGAGAGTGTGCCACTGGGCTACTGGGCGTCTGGGATTGGCCAACATATCGGACCAGTGGCGCAATCCAACCCCTGTGGCTCCATAACCCATGAACGTCTTTCCAATTGGGTCGTTACTTCCAAGTTTGTCGTAGTCAAACACTGTAATCACCACCTGAACTTTCTGTAAAAAGAGGATGTGTGCATTTCATTACTTCCACTTCAAATATTAACATTTCCACACATGAAAACTGAAACTTTGCTGTGGTACTGGTAAAATCACTGGCTTTGAGAGAAGAAAAATCTGATTATAAAATATGAAACCAACAGTCACTTAGTGCATTGATTTTCAACCAGTGTGCCGTGAGAGATCATTAGGTGTGCCATGGGAAATTATCAAATATCAGTTAATTAACCATTGTTGTTTAAAGCTAAACTTTGATAATCTTCTTTTGGACAGTTTTGGGTTATCCGTTGCCATGGAGTTCTCCATTCTGGCCAACAAGGCTATTTTCACATTGCTCCCATTTTCAACCACATATCTATGTGAACTGAGCTTCTCAAGCTTGGCTTCATTAAAAGCCAAAAACATATAGACTGAGAGCTGTTGAGGAGGATCCCATTCCTGCAAGGATATCCAATTTCTGTTTATTAAAGCAGGCCCAGGTTTCACACTGAGTATAAATACACTTAGAAACTGTATTATTAACTATATGTATTATTTGTACTGAGTTGAATTTTAATTTTGGTTGGTGGTGGACCCTAGGATTTGGTGAATGTATAAAATGTGCCGCAGCTCAAAAAGGGTTGAAAATCACTAAGTTAGTGGACATTGTAATTAAAGAGCAGGATCAATCATAATTATTATAATAAGTTGGTTTTTAAAAGATGGTGATTTTCCTTTTCAAGTTTTGTTGTGATTCCTCAGTATAGCTGGCATATAGTATAATATCATTTAAAATACACATTTTATTAAAAAAAAAGAAACACAGCTTACCTGAATCTGCTCAAAAGGAACATCAAAGCTGAAGCTCTCATTAAAGTAGGGGTTGAGTGTATTTTTCTTGACAGTTGTCTTTTTCTTCTTAATGCGTTTCCCATTTTGCTGTAGTATAATCTTTACATATGGGTCTGGGGGGGTGGGGTGGGGAGTGTATTTTTCTTGACAGTTGTCTTTTTCTTCTTAATGCGTTTCCCATTTTGCTGTAGTATAATCTTTACATATGGGTCTGGGGTGGGGGGGTGGGAACAGTATTAATTGTATTGTTGAGTTAGTTGCTTATAAATGAAGCTGATATATCGGTACTACCTGAAAGGCCACCCACATCCATTTTTTTGAGGTTTTTTGCTTCCATGATGTTCACGGTCAGTTTGCCAGCAGTGGGTACATACCGCAAAGAAATGCAAATATCCCCTAGTTTCTCCTGCTGAAAATGCAAGAGAAAAAAAATGTAGTTTTCTAAAACTGCCACCTCATTGCTTCAACAAATTGGTTCAATTAAGAGAATTAATTTTAGTATATAGTAAGAGATAAATACATACATAAATCATTTATAGGGAAGTCCGATATATCGGTTCACTGATAAATATTGGGCCGATATGAGCATAATTTTTAATATCGGATTAAATCGGTATCGTTTTTTCCACCGATATTAATCCAATGCTGCAAAGCCGAGGTCTCAACAAATACGCTGGATTTCCTCATGAGGAACTAAGTCGGCAGTACTGAAGAAAACTGAAATTCTTCATGACTGCAAGGACCTGGTCATTGGTCGGGGTAAGATTTTTTAACCCTTTATCACGAGGCTTTTATGCAGCACAAACTTCACGGATTTCATCGTCCTGGAGAACCAGCCGTTCTCTCCCATTATTGACGCTGTTTTTTCTAAACGTGTGGAGTTTCTGTAGCCAAGCTACGTCAGGACTAACTATTTCTTCTGGACATTTGCCAGTGAGACGCTGTGTGGTGTCGTCTCTCACGTCATCAACAAGAAGAATCGTTCACATTGTGACAATGTTGAAATGTTTTTTCTCTCTTTAAAGTGGGCATTTTATTCTCATACTTCAGCTGTTTCTATCTTTGCCCATTTATATTGCCTATTGTTGTGAGGGCTGAAAAAGCCTGGTTTATAGTGTTAATCAATGTTTTTAGAAAGTTATTCTGTTCAACACTAGACATTTCTTGTTTACATCTAATGCTGCACAAAGAATCATATGACTGTTGACTGAGATAAATGACATATGACTGAGATAAAATGGTAAAAAAAATAGATGTGTGATTTACCCATAACTTATATTGAAGTAGTGTGTTAATGTTGTACACAGTAATTTATAGAATGCATTCAGGGGAAATTAGCTGCCTATATCAGTATGGGTTCATATCGGTCAGTGTTATATCGGACATCCCTAAGCATTTATATTAAGGATGCCTAATAATATTTTTTCCTTCTCCTCTGGCTTGTGCCTTTTTTCAGGGGTTGCCACAGTGAGTCAACATATTCCATCTCACCTGTCCTCTATATTCTCAACTCTTACTCCAACCACCTTCATGTCCTCCCTCATTGCATCAATTATTCTCTCTTCCTCTTTGTCTCCTACCTGGTAGCTCTATCTCTAGCATTCTTATACCAATATAACCACTGTCCCGCTGTCCCTGTCTCTCTGACATGTCCAAAACATCTTAATTTAGCTTCCCTTAGCTTTTTCTTCAAACCTTCCTGTCTGTGTTGTCCCTCAGATTGCTACATTCCTGAACGTGTCCATCCTAGTCACCCCCAAGGAGAACCTCAGCATCTATGCTCTGCCCCCTCCAGCTCTGAACCAAACATCATGGCTGGCCTCAAAACTATCGGGTAAACCGGTACTCTATTCTTCACCACTCTTCCACATTTTCCACTGCTATGAACAGTTGATCCTAAGTATCTAAACTCCTACACCTTCACCACCTCTGCTCCTTGTAACCTCACCATTTCACTATTCGGTCTTTCATTCACACACACATACTCTGTCTTCCTACAACTTCTCTTCTAGTTGTTGTCTACTCTCACTCCTAATTGTATCTGCAATGCAATATTATCTAACTGATTTTAGCATAATTATGAAATATACAGTAAGTAAGAACCACTAGATGGTTGGATGGAGGGAGTACTTTGAGGAGTTGTTAAATGAGGAAAATGATAGGGAACGTAGGAATGAGGATTTAGATTCCAACAGGGAGAAGGTAGAACAGAGCAGAAACGATGAAGTAAGAAAAGCTCTGAAAAGGATGAAGAGTGGAAAGGCAGTCAGTCCCCATGACATACCAGTGGAGGTATGGAAGGGTTAGGGAAAGAAGCAGTAAATTTTCTCACTCGGTCGTTCACTGAATTTTAAAGACAGACAGTATGCCTGATGAGTGGAGGAACTGTTCTTGTGCCAATTCACAAGAAGGGTGAGAGTTGTAGCAATTAGAGAGGGATGCCGTACCATGAAGTTTTGGGAAGGAGTAGTTGAGGCTAGGTTGAGGAAAGAGGTAGAGATTTGCAAACAGCAGTATGGTTTTAATGCCAAAAAAGAGTACCACAGATGCAATATTTGCCTTCAGGATATTGATGGAGAAGTAGATAAGAGAATGAAAAAGCCTATGACAGGGTGCGAAGGGAGGAACTATGGTTTTGTATAAGAAAGTCAGGAGTGACAGAGAAGTACATTAGGCTGGTGCATGATAAGTATGAGAACAATACAACAGTGGTGAAGTGTGCTGTTGGAAACACAGAAGACTTTAAGGTGGAGGATCAAGGATCAGCCCTAAGCCCCTTTTGGTTTGCTCTGTTGATAGACAGATGAGGTCAGACAGGAGTCTCCATGGACGATGACGTTTGCAGATGACATTGTAATCTGCAGTGAGAACAGGCAACAGCTAGAAGCTAGGGAACAGTGGAATGGTCAGGTTACAAGAAGCATAGGTGGTGAAGGTGGAGGAGTTTAGATACTTAGGCTCAACTGTTCAGAGCAGTGGAGACTGTGGAAGAGAGGTGAAGAATAGAGTACAGGATGGAACAACCAATCCTGAGAAAGGTCTCAGGATTGATTTGTGATAGAAGAGGTGATTGGAATGGTTTACAGGACAGTTGTGAGACCAGCCATGATGTATGGATTAGAGACACTAGGAATAGGTAGAAGACAAGAGTCAGAGCTGGAGGTGGCAGAGTTAAAGATGCTGAGGTTCTCTTTGGGGGTGACAAGGATGGACAAGATCAGGAACAAGGTAATCAGGGGGACAACACAGACAGGAAGGTTTGCAAAAAAAGCTAGAGAAGCCAGATCAAGATGGTTTGGACATGTTCAGAGGAGGCACAGGGAGTATATTGATTTAAGAATGCTAGAGATGGAGCTACCAGGCAAGAGACGAAGAGTAAGGCCAAAAAGGGGATTTATGGATGCGGTGAGGGAGGTAGTTGGAGTTAAAGTTGAGGTTACAGAGGACAGGGTTACATGGAAATTGTTTACTCGCTGTGGCAACCCCTGAGAAAAGGGATAAGGCGAAAGGAGGAGAAGAAGACAGTAAGTTAGAACCACTATTTGCTTTTCCTTTGATAGTGAACCAATGATGAGTACCCTAAAAATAATTTAAGGATAATTATTGTTTTATCAAAATATTTTTTTTACTCATGTCACCCAGTGTCCTGGTTACATATACCTACAGTATATCCTGCATTCTGTCTTTCCAGGTACATGGTCTTGTTCTGTTTGTGGCTGCTGGTTCTGTCCATGTGTTGGATAAGTTCAGAGAACAGAGAACAGAGGGAAGTGTATAGAGAAGTTTGTGTTTGTAAAGGAAATCATGTATTGAAGTTGCATTGTGTTTGTTCCTATGAGTTTTTGTGTTTTTGCATGTTGTAACTAAATCTGATACACCTGAAGGGAGTCTCACTGGTACTGCATTTAACACTGCCAGCTGACTATGATGCCCGAGCTGAACAATGTACAATATTTAGACAACAAACTTCATACCTCTTCTTTCTCTCCACTTTCCAGATCTCTCCATTGCTGCAATGGCTGACCCAAGTCAACGCTGTTCATTGGAATCTTTATTTCACCAATCATGTCATGCTTGGAAAATCGGTCGAAGTCAAAAACTTGAAGCACTAATGTTTTTCCACCCAACTCTGAATATGGAATCTAAAAAGGATGCAGTTACAACTTTAGAACTCGCATCAGAATTATGTTCCTACAGCAAAACATAATTTTATAATCTGACGAAAGTTGGACCTATTGACTTTATAAGTACCTATACAATCACCTACACTAAAGCAGTGGTAATGTTTAATCATTTATTTATTTTCTTTGGCTTATCCGTTGCCAAAATGGGTGGGTGGGTGGGTGTGTAGGTAGGTAGATTGACACCAAGTACCTTAAAAATGAAGGTCTCGTTGAAAACTGGGCATAGATTCTTACGTTGGACCTTAGTTTCAAACTTCTTCTTTTTATCTGGCAACAAAAACAGTTTCACGTAAGGGTCTGAAGTTCCTCCCATATCCATAGCAGCCAGGTCCTGGGCCTGAAGGATGCCTACTATGAGCTTTGGAGAAAGAAAGTTTGAAGCTTGTCAGCATGAAGCAAAGTTATTAAAATATCATGAGTTGTCTCATACGGGACCTGCCTGGGACTCAGTGAAGTTGTAATCCAAGGAGAACTCCAGCTTTCCCAACTTCTCCTGCTCTTTCTCTTCATCTTCCCCTGCCTCCTTTTTCATTGACCCCTCCTGCAACACAGAAGCGTTGCTTATTCAGTCATGTTGCATTAACAGTCTTTTGGTCAGATTTTGATAACTCACTGTTTACCTTCTCTCCGGTTTCTTCTTCATCATCCTTTCTCTTTTTGTGCCTTCCAGCTTTTCTTTCCCTCACTTTCTTTGGCTTTTTCTTTTTCCCAAAACATTTTTTGATCATACAGAAGATGACACATGCCACAAGAACAAGGATCACCACAACTGTGCCTCCGACTGCCCACATGGGAACTGAAATGTATTGAAAGAACAGATAAATCAGTGATTCCCTCATATATATTAAAAGTCTTCCATTTTATTCTTAGGCTCCTCTCTCACTTTAGTAACCTTTCAATTGAACAATAACATGAGTAAGAAAGTAAAAGGTTACAAAATAAGTTCCTGAAAAAACATAACAAAACCCTTTTCTTATGATGGCAGCCACATATACTGTGCACACACTGTTGGCATGTTTTAGCTGAAAATAAAAAGGACTATATTTTCATCATGTATGGAAGTATTCTATCTTCAAGCTTTTGTTTGTGTCAGTTACAAATATTGCTGTTTTATTTTGTTTGTTTTGCATTGCTAAAACTAGAACATTAATTAATTGCGAAACTTTGAGAATATAAAAAAAAGCTGACAGCAGCAATCAACCCTTGGAGTTGCAACTTCAATAAATAATACTAACATTAATAATAATTAGAACTATAATAATTCCTCTGGAGTATCCTTAGGGAAATTATGCCTCTACATTTAACCCATCACCCTAGTGAGCAGGGGTCTGCTAGGTGAGCTTGCGCCCGTTGAGCAGTGAGGGGGCACATCAGCAGTAGGGGGATTCGAACCCAGGGCCCTGCGGACCCAAGTCCGCCCCCTTAACCACTAGGCCACCAACTGTCCAATTGGGATTATTATTATTAGAGTTGCTCCAATAAATAATTGAACCGGTTAAAAGTACAAATTTATGTGTAAAAAATTGCCATGGTAAGAAGCAGAAAGGAATGTCTGATAATAACTTTGGCAAAGCCTGCACATTGAATCAAATGGTTATCAATATTGGTTGTTACCAGCACTAACAATGTGTTCATTCGACAAGACTGTTTTATTAAATACACTAATTTAATAAAACAATCAACAATTAATTAATATGATATCATAGTATAAAAGGGTTTGTCTAAATAATATTTAGACATCAAGTATAAATATTATTGTATTTTACAGTTACTGTCAAACAATCAACATGAATCTTCTTCTTCTTCTTTTGGTTTATTCTGTTTTTCAGGGGTTGCCACAGCGAGTCAACAATTTCCATCTCACCCTGTCCTGCGCATCCTTAATTCCAACTCCAACCACCTCCATGTCCTTCCTCACTGCATCCATATATCTCCTTTTTGGCCTTCCTCTTCGTCTCTTACCTGGTAGCTCTATGTCTAGCATTCTTCTCCTAATATAACCACTGTCCCTCCTCTGAACATGTCCAAACCATCTTAATCTGGCTTCTCTAGCTTTTTCTCCAAACCTTCCTGTCTGTATTGTCCCCCTGATTACCTTGTTCCTGATCCTGTCCATCCTTGTCACCCCCAAAGAGAATCTCAGCATCTTTAACTCTGCCACCTCCAGCTCTGCCTTCTGTCTATTCCTAGTGCCTCTAATCCATACATTATGGCTGGTCTTACAACTGTCCTGTAAACCTTTCCCTTCACCTTAGCTGACACTCTTTTATCACAAATCACTCGTGAGAAATTTCTCCAGTTGTTCCATCCTGCCTGTACTCTATTCTTCACCTCTCTTCCACAGTCTCCACTGCTCTGAACAGTTGAGCCTAAGTATCTCCTCCACCTTCTCCACCCCTACTCCTTGTAACCTTACCACTCCACTGTTCCCCTTTTCATTCACACACATGTACTCAGTCTTGCTACAACTGATCTTTATTCTTCTTCTCTCCAGTCCAAACCGCCACCTCTCTAGATTCTCTTCTAGCTGTTGCCTGTTCTCACTGCAGATCACAATATCATCTGCAAACATCATGGTCCATGGAGACTCCTGTCTGACCTCATCTGTCAATCTGTCCATCACCAGAGTAAACAAAAAGGGGCTCAGGGCAGATCCTTGATGAAGTCCCACCTCCACCTTAAAGTCTTCTGTCCTTCCAACAGCACACCTCACCACCATTGCGCTGTTCTCAGTCCAGTCTAACATACTTCTCTGCCACACCTGACTTCCTCATACAAAACCACACCCTCTCTGTACTTCTCCATAAACATCCTCAACACAAATATTCCGTCTGTGGTACTCTTTGGCATAAAACCATACTGTTGTTCGAAAATCTCTTCCTCTTTCCTCAACCTAGCCTCAACTACTCTTTCCTAAATCTTCATGGTATGGCTCATCAACTTTATCCCTCTGCAATTGCTACAACTCTGCACATCACCCTTCTTGTAAATTGGCACAAGAACACTTTTCTTCCACTCCACTCTTCTAAAATTCTATTGAAGAGCGGAGTCAGAAAATTTACTGCTACTTCCCCTAAGCCAGACATGTCCAAACTGTTCCACAAAGGGCCGGTGTGGCTGCAGGTTTTTGTTCCAACCAAGCAGCAGCACACCTGAGTTGACAGGTTTAATCAACTGATCACAGTCATCAGACAGCTGATTGGTCAAGCTATGTGCTCTTGGTTGGTTGGAACAAAAACCAGCAGCCACACTTTGTGGAACAGTTTGGACACCCCTGCCCTAAGCACTTCTATACCTCCACTCGTATGTCATAGGGACCAACTGCCTTTCCACTCCTCATTCTCTTCAGAGCTTTACTAACTTCATCCTTTCTAATCTGATCTACCTTCTCCCTGTTGGAAACAGGCTCCTCACTCCTACGCTCCCTATCATTTTCCTCATTTAACAACTCCGTCAGTACTCCCTCCATCTTCCCAGCACACCTTCCTCACTGGTGATGACATTTCCACCTCTGTTCTTAATTAATCTTACTTGCTGCACATCGTAAACAATCTCCATGAATAATATTTATATTAATATCCATAATAATAGTCATTAAAGTGCACTTAATTATAGCCCTACTATATTTTGGAGGGCTATAGGGACGGCTTTACAGTTTGTTTGGTCTGTCTGTGTTTTTTTTTTCTTCAGCAACAGCCATGCCTAATCAGATGTTAACACTCGTGTTTTTAGGTGTGGCTCTATTCAGCCAGGGGCCACTTTAACGTTACAGCTAACATTTAGAACTCAGGTTAGACCTTGAGTAGTAGTTATTAAGGGGTTGAGGCTTGCTTAATGGAAACATTGGCATCTTGAGCACGTGTAATTATATGATACATACAAATAATTGATACATACTTACAAATAAATATAGCTTCTTGAAGATTATCCGGAAATCAAATGTGGTACAGTCAGAATGTTGCATACATTTAATCTAATCTCTAATCGCTATTGTTTTCAGATTGCAGCTGTTTGGATTTTTTGTTACATAATGATGAAATTAATTACACTGAGGCAAGTGTTAAAAATTATATTATCAGCTCCTTTAACTGAGCACTTAGACTTCAAAACTATTTTTAGGTGACATCATCTGAAAATAACCATCCTTTATATGTTAATTTTGCAATAAAATGCAGCATGAGTAGAAATAGTAGAGATGTCAGAACAATTTGCCATTCAGTGGTCCAAAAGAAGGGGGCAGGCAGGAGAGTACCACAGCGTTTGTTCTATTTTTTTTTTTTCTTTTAGTGAGAACATGGATTTGATTTTTAAGCAATCTATGAATTTGTTATTGTGTGTCACTGCATTCCTAATGTAATAAATAATGTTATTCATAGCATTAACATTATATATATATATATATATATATATATATATGTGTGTGTGTGTGTGTGTGTGTGTATCTGACATAATGCAATGTTACATGTTGTTTTGGGTTTTATTTTTAACTGACACTGGATCACCCCTGTGATGAAATGAAGGAGTGAGAAGGAATTTGTGAGGTAGCTTACTTGACAGGTGAGTGATTTCATTCAAGAACTTGTCCTTTATATGCTTATAATCGTGTTGTTCAGAGTGTGAGCTCTCATGATGTGAGTTTGCCTGATGACTTGACTCAGTTCCTCCCTCTGGCTTTGGCTCCATTACTTCTGCAGTCATCTGACCACTGGCCACTGGTCTCAGCCTCATGCCACCTTGAAAACAACCACCTCAAGATATGTGTCTGACTAGGGTAGAAAATAAAAACATTATATTATGTATCCATCTTACATCCATCGTGCATAATCCCTTTATGTATGTATTTTAAAATGCTGTAGAAGCAGACGACATCTCTAAGCCAGATGCTCAATGTGGCTCACTCTAATCCATCTGTCAGTCTCTTTCCCCCACAGCATTTCATTTTACCTAATCCCACATTTCTCTACTCTCTATCTTCACATGGAACTGGATGAACATGCAACTGCAATTAATTAACTAATCTAAGATACAGCTTTCTCAAAGGTCATTATATTTATCATAATCTCAGCTGTTGATTTTATTACAATAAGATAAAAAAATGTTTAGTCAAAATACAACAAAAGTGACCTTCTTCTTCCTGCTTAACACAGAATGTCAAATAAAAGCAAGATAAATAACTTACCTCAACTTCCTTTTATTTCCACACAGCCAAAAATACAGGCAAAGCAACACCTGTTTCTTTTCTGTCTTTATGATCTCCTGCAGCATTCAACACATCTGAATACTCTCCTACAAAACAAACCCCTGGTTAATCATTTGAGCTGGGCTGTGACTTAATCCCTACATTCCCCACCCTTTCTGCAGCAACGCAAACATCTGTTTGTTTATGTGCATGTCCAAAGATGCCCCCCCAACTTCATCCTCCTCTCATCATGTAAGGCTTTTTTTTAAGAAGAGGGGTGACATCTGGCATACATCCCCAATTTACCACACAAACAGCTGTATTGAGGGCATTGTGGTCAGTAATCCCCAAACGGGACTCTAAGCCACCCTTTTTTAAAGTAAAATTATACAACCTCATTTCATAGTTATAAACATTAAATATAAACACTACCAAGATAGATAGATAGATAGATAGATAGATAGATAGATAGATAGATAGATAGATAGATAGATAGATAGATAGATAGATAGATAGATAGATAGATAGATAGATAGATTTTAGATTTTGCAACTTGGTACAAAACAGATGTGATCCCACGTCAGTACAAAACTAACAACCACAGTGTAGCTGTCACACTAAAACTTTAGTTATACAATGGCCATATCATAATGAACTGCCCTTTTCTCTTCCGCTCTGGCACCACCGATATTCAGGCTTCCATGATAAGATGTTCAAGGGAAGACACACTAAACAGCGGGGAGCATCTTCTTCGATTTAGCAGCCACTTTATGCAGTCTGGAGACCTCTTGGTCTGTCAGGTTGGCCTCCGCCCTATGTCTCAGATATGTGAAACCCTTCCAGATTTGGGAAACGTTTCTGTAAATCCACATTCCTGCATCCCGTTTTAGGAATAAAACCAGATCTGCTGCAAAGCATGCCTGGGTGTGGGTCTGTGACCCACACCCTGAGTCAGGTCATTGACATCTGACTCTCTTCTGGTGCAACCATCCTTGTTTTCTTCTTCCAACGAACTATGTCCTATGTGTTTCTTACCTGACAACAATACCCACAGCTTCTGAGACCGCCTGTTTGGTGAAAGAAATGTTCGGTACAATATTGACGGCATGATCACGAGTGAGGTGACAGTAAAACTGGCTTCCCACACCGCTATGTTCATGTTCCAGCCGTTGTTGGTAGAGAACTTGGGGTAAAATCAGGGTTTTGGAAGAAAAAAAAACAACGAAGGTGTGCGTTTAAAAAAATGCCTCTGTGATGGGCGGATAGACTGACAAATTATTCGACAACTGTGTGTTTATTTAATCTTTAAAGACATTGGGAAATAAATTGTGAATCTCATGAGGTTAAAATTAATATTCAACAACCTTTAATTTCTTCAACTGTGCATCATATATGATGTGATTTTCTTTTTCATCCATTATCTCTTCAGGTGATCATGGAGCTATTCCAGGTTGTCAACAGGTCAGTAACGGTTCAGTTTATTTATTGCAAGGCCACATATAGAAACAAACAAACTTTCACACTCACATTCATACCTAATGTCAATGATAATCCAGGTCATCTGAGCTTTAACTAGGCACTGTAGTGTAGCTTTATTTCACTGTTTAAACTCACTAAAATCTAAAGCAATAAATGTATATTCAGTTCATTTGAGTTAATATATTGTATACTGGATATTATAAGTAGCTTAGGTGGTTAATTCATTATAATTTAACTTCATCTGTTACCCCTATTGTTAACACAAAGGAAACTGTTGAGGTATACAATGACCTTGTTAACCTCAGATCCACATGTCAGTATTAGCTCTTGCTCAGCGGCACCTCGACTTTTATCTTCCTCCACTCATATATGGACAGGCATTATCTTCTACACAAACACACTATAGATTGTCTTAGCAGTCTGTTTTGTGCAGACTTTATTATTATAGCCACAGGATCAAAGACACTTAGCATGATTCAACATTTTTTTTATTTTCTGCCCAATACTATTTGGTTTCATCTAAACCTGATACAATAGAATGTTTGAAATTTGGTACATCTTAAGTTCTTAGAAATAATTTAATATCACTGACATTTATGACACATGATTGTAGCAAAAGGAATATTTCTTTGCATAGTTGAGGTATTTGTTTGTAATTTTTTAGCTTTTGTGTTGAATGGAAAGCTGCTTAAAGTAGCACAAAATATTTGAAAGTGTAGAAAAGGACACCACACACAAGTCAAGAGTGTTTTGTTCTCTTACTAAAACATGACTGTGTCTGTATAAACATCACAGTGATTGTTTATCAAAAATGTATTCCCCTAGAGCACCATGGGTATCAGAGGCAGTGATGGAAGTCAGGCTTTTGTTGTAATCACCAAGCTTCTTGATGGTATCATAACTGTCCTCCAGGAAGTTCTGTTCCAGAAAGTCACAGAGCTGCAAATCAGCACAAAAAGAAGTCATTTCCAGGTCATGACTTTAATCCAGAAAAGAGCAGAGTTGTCTCAAACAGACGTTTAAGGCATCCATCATCTGTGATCTCCAGCAGTTGATCTTTCTTTAATTTAGCGGGTTGTATCATGTGCCTTACGGTGTCTAGGACTTGGCATGCGTCAAGTGAGACGGACGTAACAGAGAGAATTCGGCCACTTTCCAAAGTAAAACATCACTAAGACTCAAATAATAAATCTAACAAATTATGTGTATTATTTTTTTTCTTTCCGTGTGTCCTGGTACCAAATGACCGGGGTTTGGGGATCACTGAACTAGAGGGTACTCTAGCTGGCTGGTGCAACATGCTCCTGACCAGTTTGTGGTCCAAAATATGGCAGGTTAGGTTGAAGTTTGCCATATTTTCTTAAATATGTGAAATATCATTGTGTTACATAATTTGTTTGTTCTCTTATAAACCAAAAAAAAAACAGACTTACATGAGGGTCCGTGTTTTTGTCTGCTCTGCGATGCACTTCTAGTATGCAAGCATTAAGAGACTTCTGATAGTCCAGGGAAAAAGACATGGCATCTAGCCCACCATTCCAATCCTCTCTGCTTGGCTTCTAAAACAGGAAGCATACTTTGTTTTCGCAAATTGTATTTTCAAATAAAGTCTAGTGATGGGTTAAGACTTACAGCAATGGTCTGGAGCAAAATACGACCTCCTCTAACATTCTGATATTCCAGCAGTTTCTCAGCATGCTCTCTTTCTTTTGCTGAGAGTCCGAGGAAAAAACTGGAGAAATTTGGCAAGGCTATGTCAGCCTGATCAAAGTACATTCCCTGTCATAACAGAAGGAATTAAGTTATTTCTTAAATGAAGACCTTAGAGAAGATTTTGTAAATACAAACACGCATAAAGTCACACCATAGCAAGGTAGGTATAAGATGCATTGAGCTTCAGATTGATGATTTTGTTAATGTCCATCTCGCTCTCTGACTTGAAATTTTGTTTCACTACGGACAGCATCTCTAGAGAACAGGAGAAAATAGGGAAAGTAACAAATATTTAAAATATTTAGGACATGTTAGCACAATGTTAGACTCATGGAGATTTGAAAAGGACCAGATATTTATTATTTTTAGAGAAATATTCCTTACCTGATCCACAATCTTCAAATAACTCCAAACTAAAAACACATGAGGTGTCTCTCTGTGCTGAGCTTATATACTCGCTGTCTTCGTACGAAGATGTTATGCACAACACTGTATTTTACAGCTTTAGTGACACATTAGCCAAACAGCTGTCATATGTGGTTGATTACATGTGCTGATACGTCTGCAGTCTGGTGGTCAAAAGGTTTTCTTTTAATGTCTGGTTTGGTTGCACAAGACTGAATACTCTCATGCTAACGGCATATTTTCATAAAACAAGTTTACTGTTCTGTGTTGTTTATCATTTTGTAACAGGAGATTAATTGCTTTCCTCCTATAAAACGCAAAGGTAGTTATCACCTCAGACAGTTATATAAGTAGACACTTCACCTATGTACTATCACTCTCTTCCGACCTCATTTTCAGAACCTTTGTGCGGGGCACACTGTAGAATAAGGTAGGTTTAATGTTTTCAAAAAGCAAAAACACCTCAAATAAAAGCAACAGCTGTTGTAAAACAATGGTGCAATTAATCAATAGCCTGCTACAACACACTATGTTTTGAAAGACAAGATTGTTCAACCTACTTATTTGAGTAGATACACGTTTTGTTTGAGAAAAATTGTGTACAAGTTGGTTTACTTTTTTGAGTGAATGTGTTAAAAAATTAAAAGGAACGGTGTTGCAATAGTTCGCTATGTTTGACAAACCTTAATATGGGGTGTTTTCTAACAAACATTATCTGGAACAAAATGTCTCTTTACTCACCAGCACTCAGCCAACCACTATCTTACACATTCGATACCGCCTGTTTACAGCAACAACCAGGTCTTTATCTTACCCTTAACGGATGTTTGTACGTTTATCTTTACTGCCACCTAATGTATTGGAGTGGGATTGAAGACTTCACGGTCTCTGACATGCACGCAACCATGAAGACAAGATGCACGCGTGGAGATGGGATGATGACAAACAAATGCACCCACAAGAACAGAGAAGAAGGGGGGGAGCAAGAGAAAAATGGCCACAGCATCCTAAAAAAGGTTTAAATAAAATGCACTTACATTTTCAAAATGCACAGGTTTGCCTGACGACCCGCGCAGCATCAAGAAAGACGAAAACCGGCTTAAATGAAAATGACCAGCAGAATGTGCTGTGGTGTGTTTTGAAGCTACGGATTCTGAACTCAGAGTTCAGAAAAGTTCAGTAAATGGTTGAACTGCTGTACTGTACTCGTCTGCGTTTGCTTTATGTTGAGTGAATCTTCATTTCTCCATTTAAAAAATGCAACACTTTGCCTTGAGAAAGCCATCACTGACTTGTTAAAAATGTTTTTGCACATTCAGTTTTGTTAGTTACAACAAATGAAAAGTTAAAAAAAATGAATAAAAAATCTGTGTGATGGAAAATAATTAAGTTTTATTTTAATGAGATTCAACCCTGGAGAGATGCAAATGTATTAATTAAAGTTGTGATGATCATCTTCACGTTACCAGGTCACATTTTTTCTAGTTTACCTATCTTTCTATGGACATTTGGTCCTTGCAAGTATAAAAATATGTATATACATATTTTGTATGTATAATAATGTTTTTTTTGGCAGTCTGCACATCCAACATTGAGTGGTTAGTTTTTTGACACCACATTGTTTAAATAAATACAAATTATCTCTGTCACAATTTTCATAACTAACCAGTCCTGTGTATATTATACAATGCATCCATATCACACAGGGTGAAAAATTTGTAGTTAGCATGTTCCGCTATTAATTACATTAGTTTCCCAAGGGATACTCCTGAGGGATTAATAAAGTTCTATGTGCCTGTCTGTCTGTCTGTCTGTCTGTCTGTCTGTCTATCTATCTATCTGAATTCCATGGCATTCTATATTATGATAAAAGAGCATCCAGTGTAGAAGAGTACTGTATAATTTAACAAAAAAAATAATCAGTATGTATCTCAGCAAATTGGGGTAGTGGTGGCCTAGTAGTTAAGGAACTGGGATAGGAGGGTCCCAGGTTCAAATCCACCAGGTTACCACTGGGGTGAACTGAGCATGACACCGTCTACCCCATTGCTCAAAGCTCCCCACAGTTAACTTTGGTGATGGGTTAAATGCAGAGGTGACAATTTGTTTTGTGCAATGCTGGATTATCAGACTGGGAAAAAGGAGAAGGGGCAGTGCAGTTGACGTGGCTGGGACACAATGTGAAGGCTCTGCAGTGGTGTGGACCACAATGACAATGTTTGCTTTAATTTCATTCCTTATCTAACACAGCTGAATTTTCTTGTCAATGTGAAAATGTAGCCTTAAACTAGAATCAACAAGTAATTTTGGAAAGTTAGCACTAAAATTATTACACATGTATTAATTGTTTTTGTTTTACTATTTCCAACATTTCAGTCTAAATATTACCGATACTTTTTTTAGTCCTAGTCCTCGGTTTAGTGCAGGCAAATGTCCCTGTCATTGGTGTGAAACTTGCAGTAGGCTAACCGGTGCTGTACGATAGATGGATTGAATTTTTTTGACCACAATTCCTCCTCTTTTAAGTCCTGCCTTAATATATTCCGGTACAGAGGAGGGCGCTGTGGGAATCAAAATGAGGAGACTGTTTCAACACTCGGGACATCGGTTTCCCTAGCAACGGAGACCAAACTTTAAACAAAGTATAAAGGATTAAAAGTCTATGTTGCCGCGACAGTCGTAGACACTCATTGTACACAATAAGGTCAGCTTTTAACCTTATCCGTAAAGCGTTAAGAAGGAGAAAACTGAAAGACAATGAGTGCGGGGCGGGCGTCAGAGGGAGTTGGTTGCATCTCCTGGTGGGGTTTCAGTCCTGCATTGGACCTCCTTAAGACAGGTAAGATATTGAAAAGGGGTCCATGATGTATTTAACCATATGAATTTAAAATAATTTCTCTTAATAGTTATTAATGATTACCTTGGTTGCTCGCTAACTTTTTGTAAGTAAATCTGTTTGTCTGTTTTTTGTTTTTCGTTTTTTTTTTTTTCATTTTAAACAGGCCCCGTGACGAAGCGAGATGGTGACTTTAATGTCCTGCTCATTGGCTGTTCAGACCCACGACATATTTTAAAAACCATTTGTGGTTTACCGAATATCAACAATCTTAACGTGAGTACGTCTTTCAAAACACTCGAAACATGCAGCATGAAAGTTTTACGGTACTGTTTTCCAAGTGGTGCGACTCCTCCTTGTGGTAGAACTAAAAGACATTTCTAGGAGATATCCTGTAGTTTCAAACTCGTCCCTGTGACCAAGTAAATCGTTCGTGATTTTGTACTTTGGAAATAAACCTGCTGCACCTGTTCGAGTAAACCTCCACTAACCTTTGATAATTTGTTGCCCATGATCCAGGAGTTTACAAAATACCACAGAAACCCTTATAACTGTCTTCCGGACTGGGAAAATGTACATAGAGTATATCCATTGTCTGTTCTTTCCTGCAGCTATGGGTCATTGAAAACAGTATGGAGGTGGTGGCCAGACAGCTCCTTCTCCTCTATGTTGCACTTATACCGAGGGGAATATTAGGACTTAATGGTAAGTCTGTAGTAAACTGTTTAATATAATGTAGAAGGTCATATTATGAAATTGTCCTTTTGGTTTGTGATTTTTGTTTTGAATAGAGAAAACAGAGATGTACCTAGAAATATTTGGGAACAGCGAGATTCGCAGTCAGACAGCAGATTTGCTACAGCATGCATCAACACATCTTTCCTCTTGTGTTTCTGAGTCAATGGATACGCCAGCCCATCCTTGTTTCAACACAACTCATCTTAAGGTAGAATTAAATAGATACTTTTCTATAATCTGAAAGGATAAATCAAGGCCTATAAATGTTCTGGAGGATGGAGCATTTTATAATATCTATTTTGATATATAAGTGACACCCATGTCGCAGATACAAAGAATGAAAAGCACAGTGAATAAATAGTTTGGTTAAATAACCACTTGGAAGTGTCTTTCAGTATAATAAAGCTATAAAAATAGATGAAATGTTCTTTTTTTTAATATTTCTAACTTTCTTTCATACAAAAAATAAACAAACCAAAAAGCATCATACAAATTGGATATACAGCACCTTACATTATATATTGAGAAATTAAATATATATAGTATATATATACAGTATATATATAAATATGTATATAAAGATAAAAATGGTTTTGCATAGTGTTATGTTTACAAAGTAGTATAAATAATTATACTACTTTGTAAACATACTCACACTTTTACAAAAGTATGAACATTGACTGTGAAAACCTTATATACTCACATACTGCATTACTATAATACTTTTAACTATTGTTGTTGTTTTTTTTTAAAGGTCACAGATCAGAAGAGTTTGTATTTAAACATGTTATTAGACAGGCTGGATAAAATCGCCTATTGGGCCAATTATGGCCAACAGGTTGGAAGTTAGACACAGCCTGGTTAAGAGCATCTTTAATATTTATGAGATTTAATGTATAACAACGTGTTGGTTGAATTTCACTTAATGACATCCCATTGAAATGTCTTTGCAGTTCAGGGAGCAGGATGAGCTGGCTCATATATTCAAGCTATGGATGCAAACTCATTCTTCAAAATCTGTCTCTGAGGCATCAAGCCTTTCGTTTATGTCCAAACTGTGGGACAGTCGTGTGAGACAACATCTTGGAATGAGATATGATCATAGGAAAGGCTGCTTTGACTGGGATCTTACAATGAAACTTCACGAGAAAGGGGTATAATTGTATTAAAGTTTTTCTTTTAGTCTCCCAATTGTATTTATATATCTTGTACTTATATAACCTGCATGTATATTTTGTAGAATTGTTAATACAGTAAAACATTTTGAAGGCCTTACACCTGTGAGGTTTAGTAGTCTAATCATGGATTCACTTGTTAATCTACTGTTCTCTTCTAGTGTTGTACCATAAATAAACAAGAGTACACTCGTTGGAGGGAAACCGGACTAGCGTTTGAATTGAGGGAAGGCATCTACCAAGTACCAAATACCAGTTTGCTGTCGTTTAAAATGTTAAGTCAGGTAAGTGTGATTATTAGGTTCACAGTCCTATTTTGTAAACATAAAGGAACTTCACTCAGGTCATGTGTTTACAGAGGGGAAACAAAGTGGCTATGAGAGGTTACTGGGGTGACATAGTTTCTAGTCCCTACCTTACCTTTGGCATTAGAATGGATGACAAGAATCTACTCAAGACACATAATGGACAAGTAAAGGTAAAATTACTCAATCCACAATGGCATACACCATAAAGTACATTGGTCTACCTTAGATATGTTAAAATGTTCAACGACTTGAGCTGTAGCACACATAAGCTGCTGTAATGTATGGATTCCTTAAGCTTTTTATGGTACCTGAACACACCTCGAATAAATGCTAGAATGTTAGCATGAGGATATCATAATTTGCATCTGATATGAAGCTACTCGTCCAGTTCCAAAAAATTTGAATGGGGGGCCGTAGTTGTTCGGTGGTTAAGGATGTGCATAACACTCTAACTCAACACAACACAACACACAACTCAACAATCTTGTCTCCAGGCAATGGTGAATATGATAAATAAATATGAAATATGAAAATGTTGGCATGTATAGTAGAGTTGCAGGATTATGACGTTTTCAGGATTCGATTCAATATTTTTTAAGGCTTGCGATTCGTTTTAAAAACATTTTCTCTTTGTAAAAAAAATCACTGCCCAGAGCAGATATTAATGATATATATATATATGCGTGAGTGTGAATAAATTGCCAAAATGATTGCAATTGAAAGACAAGAAAAAAACAACTGAATCAATTGCAGGTAAACACTTCTCAATACAGTAGGATTAATTTATTCTGTAAACTTTTAAACAGTTGAACATTTCAAACTGTTCAAACTAAACCAAAAATAATAATTGGTACTTGAAATATTTTATATTTTTGGAATTAAGTTTAAAGTTCTGCACAGGCTGTCAATTTTAAACAAAGTCAGAAGTTGACACAAATGTTCAAAACTGATAATGCTCCACTGTGCTGTTATTAAACACCTAGTGGTGAACACTTTCCAATTCAACACTTGTTTGAACATGATCATCATGGTCTTTTTTGTTATTATAAATATATTTTTGCACACCTCTGATAAATACATACATACAGCATGCCTGTCTTTAAAATGTGTATTTTTCACTGTTTATTTTTATGTTGTGGTTCCTGTGGGTTTTGCACCCATGAATGAATACTACCAGCCCCATACATGTTCTAGCATTTCTTGTCACGTATTGAAAGGCTTTGCATTACTGAGATGTATTCATAATGTAGATTGGAAAAATGTGTACTATTGCTGTTAAGTAAATAATTATTTATTATTATTCACACATATTTGCTCAACTTTTAAATAACTTCTACTTCCCCAATAAGTTAATAATAATTAAATTTTTTGAATTCTAACCTAATTCTATGTATTTTTGCCTTCTGTTCTTTGCCAACAGACAGCGCAGGATGTGTCTTACACAAACCTGCAGATGTTGTTTCAGTCTCTTTTAATTAGACAAAAGAGCAGCTCTGCTTCTCCACCAGAGACAGAGGAACTGAATGCATGGACAGATCTCACCATTGACAGTACATCAGCGATGCTGAATCATAAAATAAAAATAATTAAAGATTGACCTAAAATGTCTTTCATTGTTAACATGAAATTATTTGGGTTTTTTTTGTTTGTTTTATTGCAGACCTGTTGCAGCCATCTGGAGTTTCTATCACTTTCCTGCCAATGGATTCATTTCAAAAACTGCCTCAAAAAAAGCAGTATAATAACTTGTTTGATGTCATTTATCTCTCTGCCAGGTAAGACATTTCAGACTCAACTTTTACATCAGGAAAATATATACGGTATAATTATGTGCTTCTTAACCAGGGCTACGGAATATACTGTAATTACGTTTTAATATATATTAAACTATTTTTATATGCTATATAAAATCAGACTGTATTGTCTATGTCAAGACTCATTGATAACATTTTAGTTTACAACATGATCAAATAACCTATTTCAGATCGTTTTTTTCTTTAATTTTATTTGGCCCTTCATCTAATTTTACAACACAGCTGTCATAGAAGTTCCCTATATCCACCGTTTGCCCAAAGGATTGGATAAATATTTAAGTGTTGTATTAGGTAAAGTCATTTGTCCAAGGTTAGGTTTGTCAAACCCATTGCCTTTTTTACATAAAATTACAAGATGAAATTTATTTATTTTCCGACCTGTGAGTAAAAGAATATATTGGTTTCACTATGTGATTGCAGCGCCCGCTGCGTGCATCGGTTACCTTTAGAGGGCAGTAATGCCCTGCTTAGGTTCGAACGAGACAACGTGTCGTTCGGAGCTAAATAATAATGCAATTGATGGCTTCAGTTTTGGCTAATTCAATACCGTACTCGGTGCGAGGTGAAACGCTCATAAACACGATGAATCACGTTCGTCAGCCAGAGGAACTAAACCTGTCTGGTAACGTTAATGAGAACTGGCGATATTTCAAACAAAGTTTTGAGCTCTATACCGTTGCTATCGGTCTGGGAGATGATGAAAAGAGGAGGATAGCATTGCTACTTACGGTAGCAGGCCGCAGTGCTCTGGATGTTTATAATACATTTGCCTTCACAGGAGACGAAAAGGACAAATATGAAGCTGTAATAGCAAAATTTGAACAATATTGCACGCCGACAAAGAATGAAACCTACGAAAGATATGTCTTCAGAAACAGGCTACAAAACGAGTCAGAATCGATAGAGCAGTACGTAACGGACCTGAAATTAAAGAGTCAGTCGTGCAATTTTGGGACATTACGTGACTCAATGATCCGAGACCAAATTGTCGTTGGTGTTCAGGACAACCTTGTGAGAATGCACCTGTTAAAAGAGTTCGACCTTACTCTGGAAAAAGCATTAACAATATGCCGGGCGTCAGAGTGCGCTAAATCACATACACAGTCGTTTCCCAGTCGAACAGTCGCAAGGGAGATACTAGAGGTGGATGTTATTCAGAGGACAGAAAAAATAACGTCGGTGAGAGCCGAGGACGAAAGGCAGAAGAAGAAAAGACAGCTGGTGAAGAAGCAGAACGATAGTGGAGATGATTCGTCACTCTACGTTGGGACAGCGAGAGTGCTGGCACCTCTGACATAGGGGGGATTCGCCAAAGACAATACAACACTAACGAGAAAATTAAAGACTGAAAAAAGAGTAAAAATCCCTAGCAGTCTAGGATTTTATACCCGCACAGACAGGTAGTGAAAATGATGTCAATACACCTGTTAGATGGAAAGTTAAGGCCAAATACGTGTTTCAATTATTGTCTGCTATGTTCTCTCCTGAAGGGGACAGACGTTTTTGAGAAGGCTTTGTATTTCTGATTTATATTTTTAATGATTATTCCATTACTATTACTGTTAATATTTGTTTACTCTGTGTCTTCCCCATTTCTGGATTTGCTGTGTAGCAGCACCCACCATCTTGTTCCAAACATCTCTCAGATTGCAGCACCAGATGCTGTGATTGTCACAGAGCAGGCAAAGTAAGGATTCTGTATGTGTGGATATATGGGGTTAAAAATCAATGTTTCATTTGTTAGAAAAAGCAAGTTTGTGGTGTTGTGATGTATTTTTGTAAAGAATCTTGCTTCTTTGTTTAATACATTGTTATCAAATATAATTTAAGGTCAGCAAACTTTCAGCTTAGTCTTTAGTGTCACTTGGCCTTTGTTTGTTAAATTAGTTAAATTTCTTTTTGTCATTGTGACGTCATTCACACCACGGCGCACAACGAAATTTGGCCTCTGCATTTAACCCATCACCAAAGTAATCAGTGGGCAGCTTTTGAGTGCCCGGGGAGCATTGTGTGGGGACGATACCATGCTCAGCGCACCTCAACAGTAACTTGGCAGTAGGAACCCAAGTCTGCTCCCTTAACCACTTGGCTACCAACTACCCTTATGGATGTACCACCCTGACAATTAAGAAATATACATTTCTCAACAATATTCACCATTATTTTTGCAGTCCTAAATCTATATGTATTTAAAAATTACATATATCAAGACTTCAAACATACAATTATAAATGGTATGTCTCATGTTTAATCATTTATTGTTGAAATTTGTGGTTTTTCAGTCTGCTTATTTGCCTGGGCAGCTGCATCACTTGACACCTTAGTTGTTTTGAGAAGGAAAAACATTAAATCACACGTTGAATTTGTAATGCAAAAATGTATTAGATTTATGATTGGAATAATACATAACACAGACAAACATGTTTTTTATTATTTTGTGTATTTGCTTATTCTGCTTATTGTTCTTTTTTTTTGTATTTTTGATTGTGCTTTCTATAGGTACATCCTGGATCTCAATAAAGAGCAGGAAGCCGGATTTTTTAAAAAAATTATGAGAATTGCTCTTGAAGCTGGATTTCAGCCGTGGCAAAGTATTGGTGACTGTAATGATGACAATGCCCACAGTGTTTTCACACTGCAGAAAAAGAAATAGCATCATCTAGCTCAACTTACAATGGCTTAACATCTAAGCTTTTTAGAATGTATGAGGCCTTCTATGAACAGGCTTACTGTTGTATTTTAACAGGAAGTAATTTAATTATACAATTATCTTTAAAGTGCAACAGGTTCATTGAATGGAATGTTAGTGTTGTATTTAGTTTTTGCCCGTAGTTATAATGAATAAATATGTACTGAAAAAACCACGTCTTTTTGATTTTAGTATCCAGAATCATCAAAAAAATGCAACTAATAAATAGAAAAATTCAACTTGGTGTATTAACTGTGATGGACACAGTAAACTTCCTAAATTAGTTACTTCGAGGGTAACTGGACATAGTAGGTTTCTTGAAGATGTTTCACCTCTCATCCAAGAGGCTTCTTCAGTTCTAACCAACTACAGGGGAGTCCTGGTATTTAATCTCAAATGAGGCTACATACCTGTGAAAGGGGGGTGGTTGTAGAACAAAAGGCTATAAGTCTTAATAGCCTTTTGTTCCTTTCACAGAAGGTGGGATTACAGGGTGACGTGTAACACCCTGTTTGAGATGAGCTGTATGTTGAGTTAGAGGTGTGAATGGAGGTGTGGCGGGTAGTGTTGGAATCAATTGTTTCTCTTCTTTGAGATGGAGCCCTGGTCTGATCACAAGAGAATTTTCTGGGCAGAGAATTCAAAACAACTTGCGTGGATGAAAGATTGTGTCTAAGTCCTCCCACTCTGTTTAGAAATGTTTCTCCAGGTTCACATAGATGGCTTCCTTCACTCCTTTCAAACCATCTGTCTTCTCTGGCCAGGATTTGGACATCTTCATCCACAAAACTGTGTCCCTTCTCTTCCAGGTGTAAATCAACCGCAGAGTCCTGTCCTGATGAGTTGGGTCTTCTGTGTTGTTGCATAAGTTTGTACAGTGGTTGTTTAGTTTCACCATTGTAGAGGTCAGGGCAGTCCTCTTTGCACTGTGCTGCATATACAACATGGCTCTGTTGGCGATGAGGTATTTTGTCTTTTGGGTGGATTAGTTTCTGTCTAAGAGTGTTGGTGGGCTTGAAATAGACTGGAATTTGGTGATCCTTAAAGATTCTTCTAAGTTTTTCAGAGGTCCCGGCAACATCTGGAATAACGAAGTTACCCTGTTTGTTTTTGTTGTCCTCCCTGTTAGATTTGTTTGTTTTGGTGGCTTTGGAAAAAGTCCAGTTGGGGTAGCCACACGTGCGTAATGTGAGCCTGCTCTTTAGCCTTGGCATCCTGTTGTGAAGGGATGTATCTGGCTCTAAGGTCTAGGGTTCTGATCAGCCTCCCTTAACATCCTCCCTAATTAATTTTATGAACTCATTAACTGTGTTTAAGTGTTCAGAGAATGATTCCAATTCAACTGTTCTGATTTTGATCCATGTGTCATCCATGTATCTGCACCAGTGTGATGGTGCAACGCCACTGTAGAAGGCTAGTTCCTCTTGTTCTACTCCCTCCATGTAGAAGTTAGCTACAATGGGAGATACTGGAGACCCCATGGCACATCAGTGTTTTTGTCTGTAAAAATTATTGTTGAATTGAAAGTAGGTGGTGGTTAGACAAAGTTTCAAGAGTGTGCAAAGCTGGTCAGGGCTTAAGGCTGTTCTGTCAGCTAAGGTGGTGTCTGCTAGTAGGCATTTTCTTTTCATTTTAACTGCATCGGATGTAGGAATGCAAGTGAAAAGTGAAGTGACATCAAAAGAAACCATTGTTTCATCTGGTTCCAGTTTCAGTCCTTTAACTTTTTCAGCAAAATCTAGTGAGTTTCTAATATGATGTGGAGTGTTACCAACCAAATATTAGGTAACAAAATATTGGACAGTTATTTGGCTTTGTTAAATGTGACTGAATTGATACTGCTGATTATGGGCCTAAGAGGGGCCCCCATCTTATGTACTTTAGGAAGTCCATAGATGAGTGGAATAGAGTCACCAGGATATAATTTGAAATACTGGTTCTGGATAATGCAGGGGTGTTTTTTTGAGGTCCAACAAGGCAGTCTTGTTAATTTTTCTGTCTCTGTTATACATATTATTGTAAGTCTATCTTTATTTACAATTAAGACAATTTTATTGTATCTTGTTTTGAACCGAGATAATGCAAGATGCTGCACAAAAAAGGCAATTTTTTGTCTGATCAAGTGTGAAGATATTTGCATTCTATGCAAAACTTCATTTTACATTGTTCCTTTTGTGACAAAGATGCATTAAACATATGTGTATATATATATATATATATATATATATATATACATACATATATATACACACACACACACATATATACATATACAATGCCGGACAAAAGTCTTGTCGCCTATCCATTTTGTAGAAACAACAGCTTATAACTTAACTCTAAATTAAACCATTGTTTTTAGAAATGGCCCTCCCAAATTTTGTTCATAATTAACAAAAAAATTTTGTTAACTGAAGATAGATTGATCATTTAATGAACACAGAATGGTCAGATTTTTGCAAGACAAAAGTTTTGTCGCCTACATAGAATTGTGAAAACTGTACTAAAGATTTACGTAATTAAAATACAAAAAAAATGTTGCACAACATCAGTGAATTAAGTAGTAGTGTTGTGAGATCCATATTTAATATCTTGTGTGACTTCCATGAGCCTGAAGAACTGCATCCATGTGGTCAGGCAATGATTCGTACAATTTATTGATGAAGTCATCGGGATAGCAAAAAACACAGTCTTACATGCCTTCCAGAGTTCATCGAGGTTCTTTGATTTAATCTTCCATGCTTCCTTCCATGTCTGGTGACTGAGCTGGCCAGTCCTGGAGCACCTTGATCTTATTTGCCTTGAGGAACTTTGCTGTGGAGCTTGAAGTATGGGATGGAGCACCATCCTGCTGCAAAATGTGACCCCTTTTATGGTTGGGAATGTAAGAGGTAGCTAATACTATTGATATTGCCTTGTACCCTGCAAATATCTCGCACACCTCCATACTGGATGTAACCCCAGACCATGATTTTTCCACCACCAAACTTAACTGTTTTCTGGGTGAATTTCAGATCCATGCGAGCCCCAGAATGTAAGAGATAGCTAATACTTCTTGATATTTTAAGCTATTGATATTGCCTTGTACCCTGCAAATACCTTGCACACCTCCATACTGGATGTAACCCCAGACCATGATTTTTTCACCACCAAACTTAACTGTTTTCTGGTTGAATTTCGGATCCATGCGAGCACCAGTTGGTCTCCTGCAATATTTTGCGGCGGCTGTGATGTAATTCAACCGAAGATTCATCAGAGAAATCCACCTTTTGCCACTTTTCCAGCGTCCAACCTTTGATCAGGCTGTGGGCCTTGGCAAATGCCACACGCTTTTTTAATTGCTTTTTGTTTGGTGCTGATTTTTGGGCACTGATGTGACCATGGAGGCCATTTCGAGACAAAATTCATCTAACTGTTCTGGTTGACACAGGGACTTGAGGTGACCAGACCTGTTGGAGCTCTGCTGCAGTGGAAAAGGAGCTGGCCTTGGATTTTCCACCCAACAAAGGTCCTCCTGAGCAGTTGTCTTGCCGGGTCTGCCGGACCGGGGTCTGTCAAAAACTTCTCCAGTTTCTTCAAATCTTTTTTTTATCCTTTGTACTTGTCACTGAGACACATTAAAGGTATCAGCCACCGCAGCACAGGATCTAGTCTTCAGTTGCTTGATGATGAGCTTTGGTCGTAGGGTGAATCTTAGGCATATTGACAGAGGTCAAGTTGCAGTTGATGTGAAGGCCTGGTGTGCTGTGGTTCTTATTATACACACCCACTAAGTGATTGATTAATTATTGCTCACAGGTGAGGCTGATTATGACAAGGTGTCAAAACTTTTGTCTTGCCAAAATCTGACCATTCTGTGTTCATTAAAGGATCAATCTTTCTTCACTTAATGGAATTTAATGTAGATTTTAAACATAATTTTATAGGGTTTTAGCTTTCAAATGAGCCATTTCTAAAAACAATGGATTAGTTAAAAGTCAAGTTACATGCTGTTGTTTCTACAAAATGGATAGGTAACAAGACTTTTTTCTGGCATTGTATATATATATATATACATATATATATATATATATAAAAATCTGACATTTGTATATACTCCAGAATGTTATGAGGAGTGATCCACTCAACTGCAATTATTTGCATAGTCCCTATTTATCTTGAGAATGAACATCATCACTAAAAAGACATTTCCACTGCATTTCAGCCCTGCCACAAAAGGACCAGCTTACTTAATTTCAATAATACACAGGTGTCACACACATTGCACGCACGCACAGTTTAGAGGAGGGGCCAAAATTATGACATCCGAAGCTTCGCTGCCAGGCAGTATCACGTGATGCTTTCGAAAGTGGTTCACATGTTGCTTCACGGTCTGCAGCCTCAATGTCCTGCTGTATCACGTGATGCTTTGGAAAGTTGTTCTTCTGAATTTACAGCTACAGCCGCTACATAAACCCCACAGGCTCCGACCAAAACGCGTTTGTGTGCAAATTGTTTTCTACTTGCTGAGGGGGGTGTAACAGAAAAAGATTTAAAAGCACTGGGGTACAGTAACAACACCTCATCCATGCTTAGGCATTACCGTGCATGCATGACAATAAGGAAGAAAGTACAGCTTCATCTAGACAAGGTAAGTATTAGCACTATTAATACACTATCCCAATTTTGCCATGCTTACTTTGGTTGATTGTGTAAATAAAGACAAACAAAACTCTATTTATTTTTTTTTAGCCATCCACCAGAAAGCAGGAGCTGGATGGAGCCCTTGTTTCCACAGCCCTTCACTATCGTGGAGATGTTGGATTTAGGGCATTTGTGTCAAAACTGAATCCTACTCATGTTATCCCTACAAGGCAGGTATGTATGGGTGGGTGCATGCATGAAACAAATACTTAATAGTATGGCTCCCAATTAAAAAAATATATCTACATATATATTTCATTTAGGCTCTGAAAGCCATAGTGGATGCCAAGTATGTGTCAACAAAAAAAGAAGGCTAAGGCTGAGTTGCAAGATGTGGCTGCTCTTAGCCTTACTTCTGACATGTGGATCAACATGGATGCCTATCTGGCTGTAACATGCCATTTTGTGGATGATAACACCAGGCTCAGCTCAGTGCTGTTGGGAGTGCAGACATTCCCACAATCGCACAGTTGAAGACTTGGCTCGTGTGAAAGCCTCTCTGATTATGGAATGGAATTAGAATAAGGTGACATGTACTGTATAGTCATTGGTGGTTCCCCCTATACTGTATGGTTGCATGTGTGAGAACTGAAGCTTCGGCACAACATTTGCTGTGGACAAACTTACACAAGTGCAGCTCAATCTGGGGATGGCAAATCTGAAGCTAATACAAGAGGTGGAGAGAAGAAGGAACAGCACATATTCAAAGCTGCAACGCTAGGTGGAGCTCCAGGAGCCAGTTGGTGAAGCGTTAGCTGCGTTACAACATGATGTACCCATGATGACATTTGCAACTGAGGCAACTGTCTGCCTCCAAGGTTGTCCCCTTTATGAAAATGCTGGAGCAAAACCTTCAGGAGGAAATGGCAAAGACGCCACCTATAGTGGCATTAGGAATGGGAGACTAGCTCATCACGCTACTAAGGGAGAAGCTGTATACTTTGCTGTCATTGAGCTTCATGTCACTTGATACAGTACACTCCTGGACCCCAGGTATAAATTGTTTTTTTTTTTTTTTTCAGTCACACTAAAGCCGCTGATGCTGTAAAGTGGCTGATATTGGAGTGTGCCACAATTATAAGGGCAGAGTGGAAATCCCCCAAGCTTCTACCTCTGTCACTGGAGGTAATGTGTTGTTTTACATTTTGAGTTATTCTTATAAGAACACTTACTAACATGATCTGTGGTTTCTCAGGCAGCAAACGGATGTTGTTTAGATGCCAGCGTCATGGAGGCAAGGAGGTCGCAGAATGTCACTCCTATACTCCTATACATCCGTTAAGAAAAACATTGTTTCACCTGTAATCATGATTTCACCTGAAATTTTTTTATACACATATGATAACCTATAGACAGGAATGATACATCTTTTATAATTTAGTCATTCTAAACAGACAGGAGAAAGAACAAAAGAAAAACAGGAGGGAGGCTATACCACTTACAGGAAACAGAGTGGCAGTTACCTTGTTAATTATTATAACTAGCACAATCCAAAACAATACAACTACTTTCTTAGTTTATTCCTGTTACATTAAATTCTTCATCTGAATTCCAGTGGTAGGCAGTGATGGCCAGCAAAGCCTTCTCTACTGGCCTAAACATGCTCATTTATTCATAAATATTTTTACATAAAATTGTAGTATTTTTATTAATTAAAACATTTTTTTACATTTTAAAATTTGGTAAAAATGTATCCAATCATATTTCAGCTGGCTAGTGTTGTCAGGTTCCGCTAAATCTGCCAGTGCCTTCAGAATCAAAAGGGAAGGCTGTGCCTGCTCTAAGTGAATGGACACAGCCGGTTCAGTTCCATTCGATAATCTCGCCAGATTGTGACGTCGGTGGCATCTAGTTGGCGTCTCATGTGATTTGCTCACGCGTCCCGTGATTGGACACGCACTACCTAGTCTGACGACGTCATCTTTGATTCTCCTGGACTGAAATCAAGATGAACTGTAATATATGGCATGGCGGATTTCGAAGGAAAATGTCGCGCCGATCCCCTTAATTTTTTTTCGGACCTAAAGTGTGGGTGAGAGTGTGGGGCAACTTTACACGTGGGCTATAACTTTCGCTGTGTCCACTGCCTCGGCATTGAAGCGTCTAAACATGTACAGCAGAAATATGACCGGACAGATGGGTCTATCAGCATTAGCCTCCATGTCCATCCCAACAGACTCCCTGATGGATCTGAAACACATGGCTAAATTGTCATTGATTTTTTTTTTTTAAGGATGGAATGATTTTATTTAAAAAAACGTTGCAAACCTTTCATTTGTAATTTAAATAGTTTTTTTTTTGTCATTGTTATTAGTGATTAAATCGTTTGTAACAGAGTTAAATGAAAGAAAATGTGGTGTGTATTTATTAGAGGGAGACAACACTCGTCTAATCTCCATATAAATCTAAGCTAGAAGAATCACCTTTGTCAAATCTTCTGCCGTACTCTTTCAGATTTCAGATTTAACACAGGCCTTTGACACACTTCTTCACACAGGATTTTTTCATAGGATTTTTCTAAATGTCACAACGCCAGCCATCAAACCCTGAGACATAGTGGGGATAAAACGAATTGTCCACTTGGCACAGTTAAGTAAATAAAAAAAAAATCACAAAGCATAATTTATTTTTAAAGCTTTTGTAATTAAGTGTTGCTTGATGGGCCTATTTTAATGATAATATAATGCATTGACGTGCAGTCAGGGGGGGGCAGGTGAGGCAGAGCCTCCCCTGTCATGAATAGAAAAATAAATATGGTGTTAAAGTTATTTTTTCAATTAATTTCATAACTTGACCATTTTTGGAATAGTTTTTAAAAATTGCTGAATTTTCACATTTATGGTGCTTATACTGAGGAGACGAGCACTGAGGCTGAACCTGCACAGTGCCTCACGGGGATTCTGCAATCCCTGTGAGGCACGGTCTACATGAGGGAGATCGTTCTGCCATCCCTCTTCATGTCCATATTAAAAATGTTTCAACACTTATATCAAATGAATTACATGTAATTATTTCAGCTTGTGTATATAATGCAAAGTGTTTATTTCTGATCATCAACAAATGTCTGTGTGTAACGTGTTCTAGTGCTGAGCGGACAATAACCCGCTGCACAGGGCTGCAAAGGTAGGCCTGTAGTTCTCTGGCCTCCTGGCAGGATTTTTTCATAGGATTTCATATATGAAATTTCATATATGATGGCTATCCTATAGGATAGCCATCGAACCCTAAAACATAGTGGAGATAAAACGAATTGTCCACTTGGCACAGTTAAATAAATAAAAAAAATACAAAGTATAATTTATTTTAAATGCTCTTGTTACAGAGCCGTGAAAAAGTATTTGCTGACTTACTGATTTCTGTGTTTTTGCATATTTATCACACACTAAGGTTTCAGATCATCAAACCAAATTTAGTATGACACAGAGACAACCCAAAGAAATAGAAAATGCAGTTTCTAAATGATGACTTTACTTACCAAGGGAGAAAAAACTTGTCTGGCCCCCTGTGAAAAAGTAATTGCCCCCTTTGTTAAATCACAAAATAACTGTGACTAATCACAGTTTTAGGAAAGCTGAGTTCAATTCCACAGGCCACACCCACACCTGATTACCACCACGTGTTGAATCAAGAAATCACTTAAATAGAATGTGTCAGACAAAGTGAAGTAGGCTACAAGATCAGAGCATCATGCCACGATCCAAAGAAATTCCAGAAGAGATGAGGAAAAAAGTGATGGACATCTATCAGTCTGGAAAAGGTTACAAAGCCATTTCCAAGGCTTTGGGGCTCCAGCGAACCACAGTCAGAGCCATTATCCACAAATGGAGAGAACTGGGAAAAGTGGCAAACCTTCCCCGGAGTGGTCGGCCAGCTAAAATGACTCCAAGAGTGCGTCGACGACTCATCCAGGAGGTCACAAAAGAACCTAGAAAAACATCGAAAGAACCGCAGGCCTCGCTGGCCTCAGTTAAGGTCAGTGTTCATGACTCTACTGTAAAAAAAACACTGGCCAAAGCTGGCATCCATAGTAGAGTTCCAAGGCGAAAACCATTGCTGTCCAAAAAGAACACAAAGGCTCGTCTAACATTTGCTAAAAAACATCTTGATGATCCTCAAGACTTTTGGAATAACATTCTGTGGACTGATGAGTCCAAAGTTGAACTTTTTGGAAGCTGTGCGGCCCGTTATATCTTGCTGTAATTGATGGAAGAATGAATTCTGCTGTCTACCAGCAAATCTTGAAGGAGCTCGTCCGGCCATCAGTTCGTGCGCTCAAACTCCAGCGCTCGGAGCATGCAGCAGGACAACGATCCAAAACACACCAGCAGGTCCACCTCTGAATGGCTAAAAAGAAACTAAATTAAGGTTTTGGAGTGGCCAAGTCAAAGTCTGGATTTCAATCCTATCGAAATGCTGTGGTGTGATCTTAAAGGGGCCATTCATGTTAGAAAACCCTCTAATATTGCAGAATTGAAACAATTCTGCAAAAAAAGAGTGGGCCAAAATCCATAGCGTTGTGAAAGACTCATCAACAATTATTGTAAACGCTTGATTGCTTAGTTATTGCTGCCAAAGGCAGCACAACCCGTTATTAGGTTCAGGGGGCAATTACTTTTTCACAGAGGGCCAGACAAGTTTGTATTTTTTTTCTCCTTTGGTAAATAAAATCATCATTTAGAAACTGTATTTTCTATTTCTTTGGGTTCTCTGTGTCATACTAAAATTGGTTTGATGATCTGAAACCTTAGTGTGTGATAAATATGCAAAAAACACAGAAATAAGTAAGGGGGCAAATACTTTTTCACTGCACTGTAAGTGTTGCTTGATGGGCCTATATTAATGGTAATATAATGGTAATGTCATTATATTACCATTAATATAAGCCATATTATATATATTACTATAATATATATAATTATATATAGGCAGGTTATATATATTAATATAATAAGCCAGGTTTTTTTTCCCTGTTATAAGGTTTTTTTCCTCTGTAGTTTTTTCTTACACGGGCTGAGGGTCTAAGGACAGAGGATGTTACCAACCCTGTAAAGCCCTATGTTGAAATAGCAGCCAGATGGTTGTCAACCAAGCAGGGCAATCCGTGGACACATGCTCTTAAGACACAAGCCGGGACTTCTTCACCCCAGCTGGATCCCCTGGGTGAGGGTGTCTGTTGGGTTGTCCCGAAACACCTGATTAACCCAGGTGTCAACACTGATGATGTGTGATACTGCGATTTTGACGTCAAGCTTACTCCCTCCTGTGTCATCACTATCAGTCAGATAAAATCCAAGTCATTTTTGTTGGCCTTGAGTCGCGTTAGCCAACAGCATTTTGGGGTCCTCACATACACCATAACAATATATTTGACCTCAGTATTAAACAATAATGTCAAAGCAAAGTATAGTAGAGTATAACATCACAAAACATCAATGATTTTGCTAAAAGCCATAATATTAACAGTGGGAATTTTTTTAGAGGTTTTTTTTTTAATGTCAATTTCTAAAGTCTAAAGTTAACATACAGAAACCGTGCAAAGCCTTTAAACAGCACAGTGAAGCCCAGATGATAATGTTATGGGATTGGATGCTTCTGATAAGTCTACCCACAACATGCGAGTTGATTAAAGGCACACCTGGAGATATATTTTAAGGCCCCACCCTGATCACTCTGCTTTCTTGTTTGAAATCATGGGAAAATATAAGAAATATTCAAAAACAGAATCAGGAAGAGAATTGTGAAACTTTTTGGAAAAAGTTTGGTTCATCTTTAGGAGTAATTTCAAGGTGGGGCCGCAGGAACTTAAGCTCATCATAAAATAGAAGGCATCATGAAAATATTACATTGTTCCATTATATTAAAGAATATTATTATTATGCATATATTAAGGCAACATCGCAAAACCTCAGCCAGAAAGCTAAAAATAGAGATGAATAACACAAGAGTTCTAGTTATTTTTCGCGCAAGCTGGCTGCGATGTCATTTCAACTAGCTCTGCTGTTTTGGGACTACATGACCTTAAGAATCGCATTGAGCTCTGTGCAAATGCTTTGGTGCAAAAATCCAGTGCCTTTTTTGTGGCGAGGGATTTTATTATGAACTATCTTATTCAGGGCGTAATAAAAATGGTTCATGAGTGGTGGCACTGTGACATGTGATTGTGCAAGACCAGGGATGCCCACATTTTTTTTGTCTCATGAACTACTTTTCAAACCAGGCTGGAGTGATATACCTAGATTGAAAAATATATTTACCTATATAAACTGGATCTTATTCTATACATTATTATAAATATGTTATACTGTACAGTTTGTCTAAATACCTATATGATTCTCACTTTAGCCCAGTGATTTGCAGCTTGAAATACAATTGTTTTTCTAGTAATAACTAATATTTTTTTACGCTATTGCTGATGATCTACCAACACTCCTTTGGAGATCAATCTACCTGTTGGGCACCCCTTTGCTAGAAAAATCAGGTAGAAGATTGATGGCAATTTGGAAACATGGCTGCCTCTTTACTTAATGTTACTGATACAGAGGAATTCTCCCTGAAGTCATTTAACATGGACCAAATGGATTCTAAACAGTGCATTATACATATGGTGAAATGGGTTGAAAAAAATATCAAGGGAAATTTATAATATAAACTTTATGGTTAGAGGTAAATCTTCTTATTCTTATTTAGTCTTGTTATCTGAAGGAAGGGTGAGGGTATGGAGGAGTGTGATTGGGGTGGCAGTCGCTTATTATTACCAGGTTGCTGCTAAGTGAATAAAGATGATTGACTGAATGAATGTAATAGTATTGGTCAAATTGATGTTATCACAAATTGATATGTAACAAATTGTTTTGTTACTACAGAGCCATTTCCGGATTTTGAGGCTTCAGTGGAAGTTCTAATCTGACAAAAAAGTTTTCTTAGAAGGCAAAGTCCCCTACCTAACCTTTGGGCATAAGATTCAAAGCATTTACACTAGGCAACAACTAATTCCGAAAATGAAACACAGTAGTACTGTAGTATTCACCAATGATGTTGTCTTGTGGCTAGTAAGGGAAGAGCTTCCTGACTTATTTAAGAATCCAACCGTCCCCAAGATAAAAATAATAATTTCCCTGTGAATGTGTTGATTATTTACTTTTCTCAACCCCCTACTTCAAACATTATCATAGTATCTCAATTAAAACTTTTAAAAACAGATTATTATAGTCGGATTTTCTGACACAATTTAACTGTTCCTTCTGGGTATGATTTTTGTTAAAAACAGAAATCAAAAGCCCAATGTTTCATCATCATTATCATCATCATCATTTTTGCATGCAAGATGAAATAAAGCTTAGGACACCTGTGTTTCCTTGATAGCAATAGTGATGTACTAAAACAAAACCACACAAAATAACACTCAAAGCTTAGGTCTAAGTCCACAACACGAACTGGATGAAACAAAATGAAATAAAAGAATTGGTGTCACAGGATGACCAATTTTGACTCCTGAATTAAATCCCAACATCAGTCACCACTGTCACTAGCAATAAAAACATATACATATTCATTCTATGAGTAGTGAAATAACTGGGCTTTTTACAATACAGTTTGTAACAGACCAACACAGGTGAACATGGTGGTTGGTGTTGTCAATCAGTTGTTTCAAAGTAGTGCTGTATATGTATAATTGGTACACAATTGTTGTTATACTTACAGTGCCTAACTTACATGTAGCTCAACATTTGTCGTCTCTTGCTTTCTTACCTACACTGGCATCATCAAAGTTAGGGAGGGAACTATAGACTCGCTTTAAAATACAAAATATTGTTACCAATTGAAATTGTCCAGTTTACTTGATGACATGAAATTGTTATCTTAAAAGTACAATACAGGAAATGCACTTTTTTTGCATAATAATTTGCTAAATATATTTTCTCTTATTGGAAAACAAAACAGGTTGGTGTAATCTTACCTGGCTAACTCTCAAAGCCTAACGGGTTGCATCCAACCTCCAAACCTTGCCCAGGTCTAACCTACACCTTCCACCATGCACAATTAGTATTTCAATTTCATTTATATTGATTTGACTTAATTAATCAATCCATGATGTATCATTACATAACAATCAAAATACAGGTTGCAAAGTAAAAAAAAAGTAGAGAAAAGGCCTTTTTTGTAAAATACACTCCAGTCTGATAATACAGAGGATTCTTATTATGACTGTAAAGAACCAGAAAAAAAAATCTAAATAATAATACATTTAAATTGAGAAAGAAATTGGCCTCTGAACAAACATAGATTTTGTCACAAAGAAGAAAGGAGGTATTTTGGGGATCAGAAGAAAATATTTGAATAGTTGAATAAGGGTTTTTTCATAATGCTATACAAGACATTGCCATTCCCACACCTCGAAACAAATCACCCAAATAAATAAATAACATGTTGGTGTCACACTTCACAGTATATTTGTACCTGTAGGCAAACATTGAAATAAAGTTTTGCGAATAAGCTTTAAAGATGACTCTATAAAATTGATGCTTACCTGTACCACTATTCTGTGATGCACATTTTATGTTTAGAAAATTCACTTTTATTGTAAACCATTCTGACTTCACACATTTTAACCGTTAGTTCCACTTTGTTTACCATCAGCAACTGCCTACTTCACCTTTTTCTCCTCGGGTTGCCCCTGTCCTGTTTTCTTCATGAACTCCTTTTGGTAGGGGGTGAACAGGTTAATCAGACTGTGCAGAGCCTTAGTTATATGAGCACCAAACATGTGGGAATCCTTAGAAAGACACACACAATGAAAAATAATCAGAGGATACAGAAAAAAGTACTTCCCTTTACAATTTACCTTATTATGAAGATTGGGTCTGCAGCAAACATTGAAAAAACATAAACATGGTTTAAAACTTGGTTTGCAACATCCTTGACCAGTCGCTTTGGATAAAAGCGTCTGCTAAATGCAATGTAATGTAATGTAATGTCTTGTTTCAGTATCCTAACATTTGGCATCAAATCAAAGTAACAAAAGCTATCTGTTATGGCTTAAACCAAAAATTAATATACATTGTGCAATTGGAATTTAAGTTACTCTCTCTATGTACAAAAAACTGTGCACATAACTCACAAATAGCTAGTAAACAACAACTTACTGTGTCTGGACATGAGTGCTTGCAAGAGATGTGAAAGTTGATCATGTGTCCTCCCAAAATGCAGTAAGAAACACCGTAACCATCATCAGCTACCTAAAATTATGAAGCAAATTTTTACTACTTTTCAGAACAAACCAAAGATAAAAAATATTATAAAACGAAATTTAACAGAGTGCTTACTGGTCCAAAGCCTACTCCACAAGAAATGTACTCTGGGTGGTTGACTATGTCAAAGAGCTCTGGCTGCTGGACAGGATTGTGACTGGTGGACAGATGCCACTGCTCAGTCGACACCTGTTGTGATTGCCAGATTACACATTCAAGTGAGTTGCATCATCTAAAAGTCTGCAGCTTAGTTGACAGTAACACCACCGACCTCTTTCAGGAACGGAGATTCCACTCCAAGGTATTTGGACACTACATGAAGGCAAAAAAGGTGCCTGTCCACCCCAGCTCCAGTCATGGCCATATGGTGGAGTAACTGATGCTTCTCTGCCGCTGAGAGAAACAAACGCCTGCACACATCTGCTGACTGCCAGAGCAAAGTATTGTTGCCATGCTGTCATTTTGAAAAAAAATCTACTGCAATCATTTCATAAAACTCTTCTTATTTTTCTTATGAATCAAAGGGGTCCAGTAGAAAAAATGTAGGAGTGAGGGTATTAACATTGATGGGAGAGTGATTTTTGTGTCTGTGTGCAAATTAACTTTCTATGGCTGATTAGTTAATGTTATATTAAAAAAGACACAAGCATATGCATATTTTAAAACTGTTTTTTTTATATTATATTAGCTTACCTCTCCAGCGTCTAATGCCGTGATAAAAGAAGAACTCTCACTGGTACAAGAGCGGACCGTCTCAGTTCGGCCTTCTCTGAACAGACGTGTCATTGCAGCTTGGTATGTCAGACAGAATCTCATGTGGCTCTGGAAACATAAACAAGGTTTTTCAGGTGTCTTGCCTCAATAACTTGTTATAAATAATACTTAGATTTAAGAATTTCAAGAACAGTGGGGATTTAAGATGCAAGCTACCCTAAACATTTTCCTAATTACAAACTAGCAACTTTTCCAAATTTTGTCACAGATAAAAAAACTAAATGAACCTGGCTTGCTTAAATGGTTTTTAGTTATATTTAATGGGTAAAATTGCAATCAGGAAATGAATGGATCATCTAATGAGTGCTTCTGTGGAAACAATTAAACGTGCATCTTGAAGCCTCACTTCACAGTATTTTCTGGGCTATGTCTTTGGCTGAGTTTACTTATACTCATATGTACATGTTTTATATAATTTTCCACACCTTCTTCATCTTGTGGCTGGTGACTTATACTCCAGAGGTATTTATAGTCCAAAAAATCTGTACAACACTTGCTTGAATATGCATTTGATCATGTTTTTTCTTAAAACACATTTACAGCCTTAAAGCATGATTATCCTCGTAAACGTACAAGACTATCAAAGATTTATATAATACAGGCCCATTAAGCAGGTTTCAAACTTCATACTACAGTTGACTGCTGTCTGTAATTTGGCATTGGTGGTGACATTTGCTATGTTCTTTAGTGCCATCTGATTTGAATCACACACTATTTTTCTTTTAACTTGTATTGATAGTAGTTATAATGTAGTAGTGAATAACCTTCTTAAGGACAAAAGTGTAAAAAAGTGTTGAAACGTGCACAACAGTAATGAACTACAGTAAATGTGCTCTAATTTGGTAGTTTTAACTTAGATAGAAGAGTTGATTTTACTTTAAGTACATTATGACAGGAAGTAGTTTAGAAATGTGAGCAAGTAGGCAAGCCAAATTTGGTATTGAGATACAAGTAAATATTCCAGATACAAGCACACAATGAAGCTTGTGAATGCTATAGATGCTGGCCAATGTGCATTATTAGTTTTCTTGTTTTTATAAATTTAAGTTTATGTATGAAAGTATGATTTGTCAAAACTCATTTGCTCCCCTTTACCTTCTTTAATGTAGCTGTAACATTGTTAGATAGAAATTTAAATTAACACCACATTTTTATATTTACTCACATCATGATAAAACAACATTTTCTCTTTTTTACTTGTGTAATTTCATTGTTATTGCTTTGGGTGTTGAAGTTAGGAACTCATGGTAAAACCAAATTAACAACAAATAATGTATCAAAATAATAAAACATAGATTTTCCAGCTAATTTAAACCAAAAAATATGAATGAATTGAGTTGAGACCATAAATTATTTATATTAGTACGGCAATGGCATCAGTGTTTTTTAAAAAACTGTTCTATCTTTAATTCAAAGATATTAATCATTTCTTTGCTACACATTATTGAAGATTGTTGGATTGTTCTTGCTGTCAAAATGTGCTTTTGTTGCATATTTTTTGCTTAAATTTGCAGTATAAGGGTTCAAAAATCATAGAATTCTCAATATGTGCCACTTGCACTTGTTGATAAAACTCAACTGGTTGCAAATTGGATCTATGACTGAACAATAGGGGTGTGGAGATTAATCATTTTGGATGGGTTATTGATTTGTGACCTACATGATCTGAGTGTATCTGTCAATAAAGCTCTGATCAGTTAAAATGCGACAAAACTATACGATGTTTCGGATTTTTGCCCGTGGATCGGTTTCCTGCGCCAGTGCCGCACCCACAAATAGACGTTTTGACATATACGCAAAATATAAAGTGATGAGCTCATAGACACACGTAGATTCTGTATACTGTACATCTATTAGCCCATTTCTATGCAGGTTGTGTCACTTGGGGTGTGTGAACTGTGACGTGGGCTGATTTGATTGAGTTCAGGTAGTGAGTATTACTATGTTCTTAGCAACACGTCAGACAACACAGACAAAATTTACAGCGTTTCTCATTTAAAAACGAAGGTTAGATAAAAGCAATGGAATATACCGACTCTGTAGAGTGACAATCAAATACACTGGAGGTCCAACAAACCTTAGCAGTCACCCAGCGAAACGGCATAGTGGGACTGATGGGTGAAGATGACGCTAGAACGGCAAGAACGGCCAGTAGTCAGAAGAGCGGACAGGATATAATACAAAAGTTTTTCAAACCACAATTTGGCAATAATTCGGCAAAGTCCAAGGCAATAACAAAATCTGTCCTTCGTTATATTACAAAACAATGTCATTTGTGACAATCTGGTTACAGGAATGCTGTCTACAGCTAAACCTTTCTTAAAGAGTAGGCATTTCAGTAAAATAAGTAGACTGTCACATGATCCTGATATAATTGTTAATGGAGATGAAATAGAAATTGTTAATCAGTATAAATATCTTGGGTTACTATTAGATTAACAGCTCTCCTTTAAAGGCCATATTGAGAAATTGTGTAAACTAAAATCAAGATAAATCTTGCAGATTTTCATGCAATTCGAAAGGAGATTCCAGATGAAGCTGCCAAAATGTCTTCATTGTATAAAAAGTGTTTTCTATTTGTATTTTCTATTATATATGTATTGTGTGCTTCTTGCCTTTTTCCATCATGGCCAGTGGACTACAGATGAAAACTAGCCTTTGGCTAATTCTTTCTTATTTAACCACATGTAATCATATGTTTATGAAATTTCATGTTGCCCTTTTAAATAAACTTATACTAAAAATAAAAAAGACTGCATAGTGTAGTTGAATTTGTTGACTCGCTGAGAAAAGGGATAAGCCAAAAGGAGAAGAAGAAGAGTCTAGATCAAGCGAAAGTTGCAAATTTTTATTGAATTGAACTGAACCGAATCGGATCGTTTAATATTTTTATAAATCTTTCCTGAATCAGATCGTAGCCTGTGAATCGAGATTTGAATCGGTTCATTATGTGAGTGAAAGATTCACACCCCAGCTAAACAAGTAATTCAAAATAATCAATTTGAAATCAAAGTAAAATTAAGTATAGTTTTACGTATGTGTGTTATTGTTGTAAGACGGATGTAGTAGAGAACAACACTAGAACGTTAAAGGGTTAAGTGCAGGAGTTGTTTTGCTCCCCCTCTATTTTTAAATGCGCAAACTTGTAAGCTTGTGTGTGTTGTTGTTGTTGTTGTAAGACGGATGTAGTAGAGGACACCATGAGCAACGGGAAGTGTGGGCGTGGATTGTATATAAAACCTGCGCCCCAATATTCAGGTGCGCCTTAAGTGTGTGTTAAATATAGTAATGGTACACATAACTGAGACTGTGCTTTTAGTATGGTGCGCTTTATGGTAGTGAAAATACTGTACATTTTTGGTAAATTTATGGAGCTGCTTATAAAGTGTTCAGTACTTCAGTCTCTCTGATCACTCTAGCCAGAGACTCACCCTATAGTAGGCCAGCTGAAGAGCCATTTGAATAAAGGCATCAGGACTGACTTGGCACTTTTTTATCTTATCCTTGCCGAAGTCTTGAAAGGAAAAAACATGCAAGTCCACGTCATCAGCCAAAGCCTGTGCAACTGCCAGGGACTTGAAGATTTGTTCTTCACACTGAAAAAGAGGTGACAGAACATCAGATGGAAAAGTATGGCTATTGTATATTTAACCTGAGTATTGTAAATACAGATTTCAAGCTATGTACTTCACTTGATCATCCACACAGCACCAAGTGACTGTATGCTCTAGAACAGGGGTTTTCAAAGTGTGGTGCAGGCCCCCCATGGGGGGCGCATGTGACCCTGGGGAACATGCTTTTTTTTCCGCCATACTACAATAAAGTGTAATTGCACATCCTTGTAAGTTGAACTATATCTCTTGTTATTGTTTCTTTATGTTAACAAGGATACGATGTTATGCAGAGGTGTACCTATAACTATTTTATAGACAAATGCTGTTATTTATAGTTGCGTCGGAGAGTGGGTGGTAGGGTGGGGGGATGAATTGTTGTCTTTCTGCTGGGGGGGCGTAACAGAAAAAGATTGGGAAGTACTGCTCTAGAAGATGAAGATTGTTGTCTTTGTTGTCATATGATGGAATACATACTTCTGGAGGGATGTCCCAGTTAAGCCTCTGTGGTTTTGGTAGTGATGAATCCACATCTCCTTTGCAGTGACCGTCTTCATTGTAACCCAGCTGGAAACAGTCAGTGGCTAATGTGTACTACAACACATGGATCAACAAAGAATGTGTATTAACCATTTAAAATCCCCACAGTTTGAAATGACTTAAACTATGGAACCTCTGTTTATCCAAGGTTTGCAGCAGTATATATTTTAACATCCTAAACACTTTCAAATATTCCTCTATATGGATATGTCACTCTGAAGACTTGGAAATAACATAATAACAATTAACAACTGAATTAACAAAATTTCATTCTAACAATGATACTTGCCAATCACAAAGGCTTACTTACTCACCAGGCTTACTAGGCATGTTTGGTATCGACCATCTGATAATATCATCCGATATAAGTGTTATTATTTATTATTTGTAAATTAGATCAGAAAGAACTTTATGGTTCTATGGTATATTGGTTCTCCCTGAACCGACACCTTAACATGGTGGGGGGGTTTGAGCATCCAGATGAACCTAGGGGCTATGTTATCTGGGGTTTAATGCCCCTGGTAGGGTCTCCCAAGGCAAACAGGTCTTAGTTGTGGGCGGGCACCCGCACGGCGCCCCAATCCCCGGACAACCACTCTGGCTATGGGGACATGGAATGTCACCTCGCTGGGGGGAAAGGAGCCTGAGCTGACATAGTCAGGCTGGCCTTGAGAGAGGCTGGACTCTCTTCTACTCTGGAGTTGCGACAAGCTGGAGTAGGCTTGCTTGCTTACAGCCCCCCAGCTCTTTAGCCGTGTGTTGGAGTTTTCCCCACTGAGCGAGAGGGTCGCTTCCCTGCGTCTCCAGGTCAGGGAAAGTACTCTCACGTGGTTGGATTCCATCGTCCTGTTGGGGGACTTCAATGCCCACGTGTGCAATGACAGTGACACCTGGAGGGGTGTGATTGGGAAGAACGGTCTGAACCCCGAGTGGTGCTTAGTTGTTGGACTTCTGTGCGAGCTACAGTTTGTCCATAACAAACACCACGTTCAAACATAAGGGTGTACATCAGTGCACTTGGTACCAGTACACCCTAAGACGGAGGTCAATGATCGACTCTGTAGCCGTGTCATCTGACCTCCGGCCGTATGTTTTGGACACTCGGGTGAAGAGAGGGGCTGAGCTGTCAACTGATCACCACCTGGTAGTGAGTTGGCTTAGCTTACGAGAAGAAATAGACAGATCTGGAAGACCCAAGCATACCATGAGGGTTTGTTGGGAACGTCTGGCAGAACCCCCTGTGAGGGAGGCCTTTAACTCCTACCTCCAGGAGAACTTTGAACAGGTTCCGAGGGATTGGGAAGACATTGAGTCTGAATGGACCAGGATTTTCTCCTCCATTGCAGAAGCAGCTGTGTACGTAAAGCCTCGGGTTCCTGTCGAGTGGCAATCCCCGAACTCGGTGGTGGACACTGGTGGTTGGGAATGCTGTGAAGCTCAAGAATGAGTCCTACCGAGCCTGGCTGGCTCGGGGGACTCCTGAGGCTACCGACAGGTACAGGCTGGCTATGCTGCGTTGACAGTGGTGGAAGCAAAAACTCAGGCTTGGGAAAAGTTCGGGGAGGCCATGGAGGAGGGTTATCGATTGGCCTCGACGAAATTCTGCCAAACCGTCCGGCGCTTCAGAAGGGGGAAGTTCCCCGTCCACACTGTACAGTGGTGATGGAGTGCTGTTGACCTCTATGGGGAATGCTGTCGGACGGTGGAAGGAATACATGAGGATCTCCTAGATCCCACTGGCACGCCTTCCTCGGAGGAAGGAGAGACAGGGTGCTCAGTGGATGACCCACCAATCTCCTGTGCTGAACTCACTGAGGCAGTTAAAAAGCTGCTAGGTGGCAAGGCGCCGGGAGTGGATGAGATCCACCCTGAATACCTGAAGTCTCTGGATGTTGTGGGACTGTCTTGGCTGACACGTCTCTGCAACATCGCGTTGCATTCGGGGTCGGTACCTCTGAAATGGCAAACTGGGGTAGTGGTCCCTATTTTTAAAAAAGGGGGACCAGAGGGTGTGCTCAAACTATCAGGGGATCACACTCCTCATCCCCCGTGGAAAGTTTACTCCAGGATATTGGAACAGAGAATTCGGCCAATAATCAAATCTCAGATTTAAGAGGAACAAGGCGGTTTTGGTCGTGGAACACTGGACCATCTCTACACATTCCAGAGAGTTCTTGAGGGATCATGGGAGTTTGCCCAACCAGTCCACATGTGTTTTGTGGACCTGGAGAAGGCTTTCAACCGGGTCCCTCGAGGACTCTTGTGGGGGGTGCTCAGGATGTTTGGGGTTGGAGGCTCTTTGCTAAGAGCTGTACAGTCCCTGTATAAACAGAGCAGGAGCTTGGTTCGCATTGCAAGTAATAAGTCGGATCTGTTCCTAGTGCATGTTGAGCTTCGGCAGGGCTGTCCTTTGACACCGTTTCTTTTATGGACAGAATTTCTAGGCACAGTCAGGTGCCAGGCGTGGTCCAGTTCGGGAGACACCAGATTTTATCTCTGCTGTTTACAGATGATGTTGTCATTGTTGTTGGCCTCTTCGAACCAGGACCTACAGCATGCACTGGGGCGGTTCGCAGCTGAGTTTGAAGCAACTGGCATGAAAATTAGCACCTCTAAGTCCGAGGCCATGGTGCTCGACCGGGAAAAAGGTTGTAAGTACCCTCCACGTCGGGGGAGAGATCCTCCCTCAAGTGGAGGTGTTTAATTATCTTGAGGTCGTGTTCACAAGTGAGGGAAGGATGGAACAGGAGATTGACAGGAGGGGCAGCGACCGCAGTAATGCGCTTGCTGCATCGATCCATCGTGGTGAAGAAAGAGCTAAGCCAAAAGGCAAACCTCTCAATTTACCGGTCAATCTACGTTCCTACTCTCGCCTATAATCATGAACTTTGGGTCATGACCGAAAGAACGCGATCCCAGATACAAGCGCCGGAAATTAGCTTTCTTTGCAGGGCGCTCCCTTAGAGATAAGGTGAGGAGCTCTGTCACCCGGGTCATGTCCCACTGGGTGGAGACCCAGAGGAAGACCTAGAACACGCTGGAGCGACAATGTTGTCCAGCTGTCCTGGGAACTCCTTGGGATCCCCCCAGATGAGCTGGAGGAAGTGTCTAGGGAGAGGGAAGTTTGGGTATCCCTCCTCCGAATGTTGCCCCCGTGACCCGGCTTCGGATAAGCCGATGAAGATGGATGAATTGGTATATTGGTATTTTTTCCTCTGTATTTTTTCCAAGTAAAAGCCAATAATGCAATGCCATGGTTTGGCCCAGATGATGTGATGTGACACATGGAGTTATTGGAATCGCACAATAGCATCATTATAATACACCAATGTTTTATATTGTAATGTAATGGTAAGTTCACATATCTACTTTGTCATATACTTCAGTCTTTATTATTTTATTGTGCTTTTTTTCCATACCTCCCATAAATGTGAAACTACTGGCGCATCTGCCCATGAATGTTCCGCATTGATGCCATTCTTCCCATTTTTGTAGTAAACAACTGAGAAGGATTTGTCAAACCACCTGTAAACCATGATCACAGTTTAACGAGGTCAGGGAATGATTTCTAATAGATAACTTTTACTGTATAAAGCACTATAAAATTACCTATTAAACAATTTTCCATGCAATAAGGATTGGGCGTAGCGGTCCAAACTTTCTGCAGGATGGTCTTTCAATATGCCTTGATTATCATCATCCAGGGTCACAAAGAAAGCTGCTCTCTCGATGCAGTGCAGTGACTGTCTGTTTATTCCACTGCTGAAATATTTGTGCCTAGTTGTAGCCCATGAGATTCTTAGTAACACAAAGGAGAAAGTACATGAGAACACAATACATTTTGTTGAACATACTGCATGCGTTTAAGACAAGTGGCATCTTTGGCTGACCTGTTACCAGCAGTGAGGGCCCCAAGTTTGGCCTCTCCTTTACAGGGTGTTGATGAATCATCAAGAATCCTCTGAATTTGGAATTCAATTTCTCTTGGGCTAAGAAGTCTGCCTTCTTGGTACACTTGCAAGCGGTAGTAGCAACCCCTATGGTATATTGCTATGTAGTCACTGTCCTCCCAATGTTGTACTGTGTCTTTAAGAAAAAAGGAATATACAAAACGATCTTTAATCTAATTTGTCAAAAAAATACTGACCAATAAGAAACATGTATACACACATATTCACCAAGCTCCCCGCTATATATATATGTATATATATATTTATATTTATATTTATATATATATATGAAGGGAAGTGGAAGAAAAATG
>JAFBJS010000844.1:136939-168147 GCA_016785265.1 Paraplagusia blochii
ATATTTATATATATATATATATATATATATATATATAGCGGGGAGCTTGGTGAATATCACACAGAGACAGGGTCATGGAGTCAGGGAAAATTAAGTATACTGTCTGGTTTATCTCATTTTTTTTATTATTGGTCAACCATGAATATTGTTCAACATTTAACAATAGTCAAGCCTACAGTCACTATATGGCAGCATTACTGGATTTAGTATTCTATTTAATAATTAGGGGATTGTATGTAGATTGCAGGTGCAACCAACTCACAGTGGGTTTGTACACATAAATAAATTAATAACAAAGGCACCCATCAGTAATTAATTTTGGGGGACATGAAAAAAATTCTGAAAGATATGTGGTATGGAAAGAAATAATTAAGAAACACTGTCTTACTGCATGGAGAGCACAGTATGAATGGTTAGAAAATGTATATACTACCTGTTAGAATTCCAGGTATTCGACAAGTGTCAAACATCCGCTCAAATTGACTGGAACAGCAGGGAACTGCAGATCTTAACAGCCACTAAGCAATACAAATAAAGAAGCCATCATAAAAATTAGAATCAAAAAGAAATTCATGCCGTGTATGCCAGAGAAAATACAAAAAATGTGGTGTATTGTTTTAGAGCAAAATAAAATATTTAGTACTATAATATTTTGCACTGGATGAACTATTAATACAAAAAGAGAAACAGGAGAAGAAGAGAAAAAATACCCAAAACATACAAACCAGAGAATGGTTGTGATGAAATAACAGCATAAGTGAAACGTGCCAGTAGCAGCTATACATACAGTCCTCTTAACACTCAATTAAAGATGTGGGAAAGTGGTTTTGATGTACTTTCAACAAAAGAAATGCCATGCAGTCATTTACACTTCAGATGGCATTTGTGTCTTATATGGCATTTTTGACACAATAAGTTATGAATAATTCTGCTGAAATTCATGTAACACATTACAGAAATCATGGTTTCATCTTTAAACAAAACATTTTCATGTTTTTGTGGCTACAGTGTACTTTTTGTCTTACACTTTTTGTCTTTTTTGTTCGTGTTATTTTGGGGAATAAGAAGTAAAAACAAGTCAGTCTATTTTGCAGCTGTACACACAAGTCATTTTTGCCTTTACACATATAGATTTACATTTGCATTTACTTATTATTAGCTTTACCCACAAAAATTCCATGTACTGGCTCCTGACCCAGCTCACTGTTAAATCGCCATTAATTAAATTTGGGATCCAGGAAACAAGACAACCTCATTGTCCTGAGCAAACCATGGGGTATGTGTCTCTTTCTCCAGAAACTTTGATTACAGACCAAGCACTGTTTCTTTACACCTGGCTGAATCACTGTCTCTGTGCAAATGTGCACCCCCTTTTCACACACACACACACACACACACCAGGGCCCAGTTGCTTGCTTTGAAGCTAAAGGCCAGCATATACTGTGTGACTTCCCTATATTTTAGTCGTACAACAACGGGTGGTCAGGTCCCATTGTTGACTTGAGTTGCAACTCAAGTTGTGCAGTGTACACAGGGTTACAGCAAGTGATTATCACCTCATGTTTGCCCCCTGACTATCTCGCAATCATTTGAGTCAATCAAAAAATCAAACATGTTTGAAATTCTGGTAATTTGCAATCAATTCCCCCAAGTTGTCTCCAGTGCAAACCTTCGCTCTAGATTATCTTCTTGTTGTTGTCTACTCTCGCTGCAGATCGCAATGTCATCTGCAAACATCATTGTCCATGGAGACTCCTGTATGACCTTATCTGTCAATCTGTCCATCACCAGAGCAAACAAATAGGGACTCAGGGCTGATCCTTGATGAAGTCGTACCTACACCTTAAAATCTTCTATCCTTCCAACAGCACACCTAACAACTGTTGTACTGTTCTCATACATATACTGCACCATTCTTTTCAAACATAAAAGTTAACTGCTTTTTCTCTAAATACTTTTAAATTTTAAACATAAATTAAAATAACAAATTAAACAAAGTAGTTAAAGAAAAAGCAATTAAATTCATTAGCTACTTGTGATAAGTTAATCTAAAGAGAAAAATGTCCAGCTAATGTATTGGATCATTTCAGTTTTATTAATTTTTATTAATGTACTGTATGTATGAGAGTGTGAGTATGAGTGTAAACTTACAGGTTTAATCTCCTCCTTGTTGAGTTTTTGACGGTAGAGGAAGAATGCATGGATACTATTACCTGCCCTTGCTGCCTGAATTGGCGTAGGTGTAACAAACAAGTCCTGAGGGACCAAAATAAATAGGTTAAAGATTTATGTTCTAACAAAATCCACCATTTTAAAACATATTTCATTTACATTGTTTCATGATGTTTTATGTTTTTACTGTTTTTCTCTATGTATGTCCAGAAAGGCACCTATAAATAAAATTTATTATTATTATTATTATTATTATTACTTAAATTGAAGTCCTTTTTAAACCAGGGGTCACCAAGCTTTTACCAAATGGAGAGCTTCATCAGTTAAATTAAAAATACTCTATGATTGATTGATTCTGAAGGGGAAATGTATGCTTCCAATAGATTGACACATTATCTTAATAAAATAGAATGGGTAGTAAAAATAATAAAAAAAAATAAGTCCACAGTGTAAAGACCATAAATAAAGAGAAAGGTGTGAAGAGTTGTTTTGATAATACATTTTTGAAGCAAAAACTGTTCCTGATGTTGATGAATATGGTATTGATTGGTATTGATAAGCAGTTCAGGGAAGACATGGTTTGTGACTAAAACCACTACGACAATGACGATAACAACCCATCAATACCAACCCAAGGGCTGGTATCACACTTCACAGGTAACCCCAGGTCAACACAACAGGAGGGACCTGAAACACCCCTTTCTCGTCACTCACAAGGTATAACTTCTGTTACTCCCCACTTACAGAACTGAAGAAGCCTCTTAATTAGAGGTTTTCCAAAAAACTGAATGTCCAGTTGCTAAATGTATCTCTTTAACCTTGACCACGAGCTGAATGACTGAGAACCTTCGACATGTTAGTAGGGATGGTCGATAGGGTGCTGTTGTGTCAGCATCAGGTGGATAGTGAAAATCACCAACTAGTGAAGTTCAGGAAAAATGAAATCAAGTGTTAAATAATTAAAGTCTGCAGAAATGGCTGTGAAGGCAGTGTTGAGTTTGTAATTGTACCATTGAGTGAATAATGTCACATGGAGATTCAGTGGCGCCTGTGAAGATGCTCATAAACACACACCCAAATGGCTTGTGAGAACTCTCTTGGCAGGGAATATCGTCTACTACCAACAGCTCAATGTCCCTACAGCAGGTACTCTTTGCATATAATATGGCCATGGTTGCAGGTTGTATTTGGAATGTTGTTTGTTAACCAGGTCTCTGTAAAGCACAACAAGCTGACCTCCTTGTAGATTTCCATAAAATGATCAGGTGAATTGTGATTGATTAATTATTGATTGATTGTAAGTCAGTAGTTTTTTTTTAATTGCATTTATTTTCATTTCATTTTGATGACCAGGAGTTTGCTTTCCTTCCTTCCTTCAGTGAAATCTGTTGACATGACAAAGACACAGATAAGATTGTTCTAAACCAGAGGTAGGCCAACTTTTTGACTCAAGAGCAACATTGGGTCCCAGAATTGGACACAAGGCCCAGTCAAGAGCAGAAAGACGGAACTTTAATAAAACTAAGATACATTACAGGTGAGAGCACTGCTTTGTATGTCGATGCAGGTTCTCAGTCATCCAGGTCATGGTCAAGATAAAAGAGTGTAATTAGGCAACTGGACATTCAGTTTTTTGGAAAACGTTTCACCTCTCATCCAAGAGGCTTCTTCAGTTCTAACTGTTAGTGGGGAGTAGCAGAAGTTATATGCTGTGAGTGGGGAGGAAGGGGTGTTTCAAGTCCCTCCTGTTGGGTGGACCTGGGGATACCTGTGAAGTGTGGTACCAGTCCTTGGGTGGGTATTGATGGGTCGTTACCGTCATTGTTGGAGTGGTTTTGGTCACACTGCTCATTAATATGCGAAACTGGTTGATGAGAGTGGAATCTTTTGGGTATTGTTCCCAAGAGGGCTTTGTAGGTGGGTGAGAGGTCATGTCTCAAACCACCACCTCTGTTGAGGGATGGTTTTTCCAGGTTGACAAAAATGGCTTCTTTAACACCTCTCTCAAACCATCTGTCTTCTCTGGCCAAGATCTGAACACCTTGGTCCATAAAAGAGTGGTTGGTAGCCCTTAGGTGTAAGTGAACGGCTGAGCTGACCTGAGGTGTTGTGCTACACTGCTATGTATCTTTGCAATGCTTGCTGGAAAAGACAGAAATATAACGATAATACAAATCATTATTTAATTTGGACAAGGCTGACAGGGTGCATTAAAAAGCTAAACGGGGCGCTGATAAGGAGAGATTTTTTGAGTACCAATTTAAAACATTTATTTTGTGTTGGAGATATTTGTGCATCAGCGCTAATCACTCAACAATGTGTTTTAGTACATATCTTTCCATTCTATGTATTCTGGAGCCCAATGTTGCTCTGCGTTTCTAGAATTAGAAATTACTTTGATTTTTAATGTGAACATTAATTTTAGCTTTCTTTCAACCCTTCCAAAGTTTATATCGATCAACTGGGGTTGAAAATTCAGGAGACACTCTGAGAGCCAAATACTCAGCAACATTCTTTATTCTTAACTTTTGTTACGGCTGCTAAGCGTCACTGCTTTGCCTGCAGTTTTAATAGTATATGTGTTTCCAAATTATAAACACATGTTGTGTTGGTCAAAATGGTGTTGTTTAATTTCAAAAGGGCTTGGGAGGCTGATCATTTTAGCTTCAAATGTGTCCATATACCAATCTTCCTATCTGTCTATCAGTTAAATCTGAAAATCAAATATGATAGGGAATGAGCAGTAACATACCATGCCATAATAATTACTATTCACTACAAGAGGGTTTCTTCCATGTAGGTAAACAAATTCTTCCCACCAATCACTGACCTAAGAGAGCAAGAAGATAAAGAAAGGATAAAAGAAAAGTTAGGTTTAAATTAAACTTCGAACTTTTAAAAATACATTTCATTGGACATTTAATTTAAGGTCAACCTCTTACATAATTAGATGCCCAGAGAGCTTTAAGATTGAGGTACCACTGTAGACGTTTACCAAGGCAGTTCTCAAACTCTTTGGCCAGCTTTGTCAGATGTTCATACTTCACGTCGTCTATCAGTGGGCGCACTGATTCCATGTACTAAATAAGAACACATTGTTTGAGTTTAACAACCACAGTAACAACCTAAGGATAACATATTTTTGTCTTTAGTGGTGTGAAAAAGTTTTTGCTGCACCCTGATTTCTGTGTTGTGATTGCATATTCAGCACACAAAAGTTTTAGATCGTCAAACTTGTATTGATATCAAACAGAGACAACACAAACAAATACTAAATGAAATTTCTTTTAAAGATGTTTTTATACCCAGGAGAAAAAAGGCTCACAGTATGGTGATTTGGGTGGCAGTTGTGGAGACGCCTGCCCCCGCTACCAAATAACATAAGCAGGTGGAGATTAACAATTGAATTAATGAATGATGGAATTAATCACAAATTGAACCACTGGTGCAGCAATGATGCATCCAGGAGGTCACAAAAGAACCAGGAACAACATTTACTGTAAAGAACTGCAGGCAGCAGCATAGGATCCAATAGAGATTCTCAAGTGTAACCCCAAAAGGTCAGTTGATGCTATGAAATCCTCTAATGTAATGGAATTGAAACAATTCTACAAAGAAAGTGGGCCAATATTCCGCCACAGCTATGTGATTGAATCGTCAATGTGTGAATCGTCTACAATTATTGCTGCAACGTGTCCAAAAACCATTTTCATCAATCACAATTGTATTTCCTTGGATTGTCTCTTTGTAATAATAAATTTGGTTTTATGATCTGAAACCTTTCTGTGTGATAAACATGCAAAGAACACAGAATTTAGAAAAAGAGGCATAAATGATAAAGCCTACACAGGGCTAGACATTTGTTGTTTGAAAGGAATAATATTTAATTTTTGAGTGGTAGTCTCACCCTCTTTAAAGTATCCTTCACGGCAGGCACAGGCTGTTTTGGCAATGTACCCTGATAGCTGTAAAGCAGAGGTTTCCTGCCTGAAAATATCCTCACCAATGCCTGGAGGAGACAAAAAATATTATTGAATGTACATATACCATGCAATTTTGTGTGATTTATTACTTTTTCATTCTTTTAAACAAGCATCCATTATGGGTTGTTATTGTCTGTAAAGATTCTTATTCATTTAGGTCCTGATATACAAAAAGTTTAGCTGTAACCAACATATGAGCTTAGAACAAAACCTTTCGGATATAGATTGTTATTATATATGTCAGGCATATCACATTGATATGCCAAACATGCCGTTTGGGTTTAAGGCAGAGGAGACAATTTGTTATGTCCAAAAGTGTGCTGTGTCCAAATAAGAAATTATTTACTTTTCACACTATTTTAGTCTGACACTATTTGTCACATCAGATAATTAATAAAAAATTAAAAATAATAATACAAACTGACCACCCAGACTCTAGTGGTGTTTGATATTTTGCCATGTTCCTCAAAAATCCAACGATGGTAGGACAGAAGTTGCTTGAGGCACAGGTGCATGGTAAAAATAAGTAAAAACCACAACATGGTGCTGAAAAGCACTGCTGACATCACAACCTGGCACTGCGTGCTCATCGATTGGCTGGGAAAAATAAACAAAGTGAAGAAAGAGTATGAGTATAGATGTCAAATACATTAGTAAAAATAACCTCAAATCTCTTGAAACTCTTAACTTGAAAAAGATTAATGGCTCCTTTAAAAACAGCATGTGAGAACTTGTTCAAAACCAACATTTTCTAAGAAAAAAAAGGATGAAAATTACTAATTCAGGTGAAAATGCTTCAATAAATAATCTGTAACAGTTCTACGATTTCTCTTTTTCTTACAGTCAAAAGTTTGACCTTTGAGGCTAGGAAGCCTTGTAGTCTTGTATTTCCTATAACATTGATTTATTTTGACAAAATGAGCATGGATAATTTGTGGTGAATATAATTGTTTTGTTGTTGGCTTCTGCCGACAGTAGCCTGTAAACTCTTGACTGACCAAACTTAGTCAAAGATTTTGGCATCATTTTTTTGTGCCATCTTTTTAGTAAAACTACAATACTTGTGACAGGTTAGATGCTTAAACATTTTAATTCACTTCAGTAAAAATACATACACTGAGTGAGGAATTATTAGGCAAGTTGTATTTTTAAGGATTCATTTTATTATTTAACAACAACTTTGTTCTCAATCAACCCAAAGACTCATCAATATCAAAGCTAAATATTTATGGAAGTTAGAGTGTGATTATTTTAGTTTTGTCTCTTTTAGGAGGATATCCATATTGGCAGGTAAACATTACTGTGCAGAAATATTAGGCAATTCAATAAAAAACAAATATATAGCCATCTCATTTATTTTCACCAGGTAAACTGAGAAAACAACTCAAAATGTACAAATGAACATTTCTGACATTGAAAAACAGAACAAAAACAAATCAGTGACCAATATAGCCACCTTTCTTCATGAGGACATTCAAAAGCCTTCCATCCATAGATTCTGTCAGGTTTTTTATGCTTTCATGATCAACATTGCGCGCAGCAGCAACTACAGCCTCCCAGACACTGTTCCAAGAGGTGTACTGTTTCCCCCCAGGCCTTTGCTTGCTAGCCACGCAGTGGAGTATTTGGATGCATGAGATGGAGCATTTTCCTGCATAAAAATCATGTTTTTTTTTTTTAAAGATGACTACCGGTACTTCCTCCTGTACAAAGTGGCTGTAGCTCTGGGGGTTGAGTTTGAGTCCATCTTTAAAAGGTCCAACCAGCTCATCTTTGATGATACCAGCCCGTTTTAGTACCCCACCTCCACCTTGTTGCCCTCTGAGTCGGAGTAAAGATCCTTTACAGATCCAGCCACGGGCCCATCCATCTGGCCCATCAAGACTCACTCTCATCTCATCAGTCCATAAAACCTTAGAAAAATTAGTCTTTAGATATTTCTTGGCCCTGTCTTGACGTTTTATCTTTTATCTTGTGTGTCTTGTTCAGTGGTGGTCGTTTTTCAGCATTTCTTACCTTGGCCATGTCCGTGAGTATGGCACATCTTGTGCTTTTTGACAATCCAGTTACGTTGCAACTCTGAAATATGGCAAAACTGAATGCCAATGGCATCTTGGAAGCTTGACGCTTGATCCCCCTCAAATCATGTGCAGTTACTTTGCGCCTTGCCTGTTGTTTTTTTTGTAATAAAACACTTGATTGTATGGCGATCACGCCTCAGAAGTTTGGCAATTTCAAGAGTGCTGCATTCCTCTGCAAGACATCTTACAATTTTTGACTTTTCAGATTCCATTATCTCTCTCTTTTGACCCATTTTGCCAAAGGAAAGGAAATTGCCTAATAATTATGCACACCTCATATATGGAGTTGATGTCATTATACCACACCCCTTCTCATTACACAGATGCATATCACCTGATATACTAATTCAGGAGTAGGCCTTCAAGCTTATACACCTTGTAGTGGGACAACATGCATAAAAAGGATAATATGGTCAAAATACCCATTTGCCTAATAATTCTGCACACAGTGTATGTCATTTTCCACATGGCTGAAGTAATGAAAAACATCCAACACATGAACAAACACTGACTTTTACTCATCAGTACAGAATTAATAGATTTATTACCTGACTGGTAGGTATTCTTGTATCTTGGCTATCAGGCCCATGGAGGGGTCAGAGCGTGTGTACATGGTAGCCAGAATTGCTATCACTACAAAAAGCCAGGAGGAGGATCTGACAGGATAAACCCCAGTTAGCAAACTGTTCTGTCAGTGTGAAAGAAAGAAAGTTATTTGAATTAAAAATAAAACATAATTGCTAGGTCACAAACAGTATCAGATAGGGGTGTAACGTTACATGTAATTGTGCCGAACCATTTTGAATGGACATCCAGTATGGTACAGAACTGTACTGTACTTCAGTGAGATTTGTGGCTGTTTACTTCTGCCACTACACGTACATCCACACCTGGCATCAGTAATGTATGGCCTGTTCAGTTTTCCATTTAGCTCTCAAAATTTTGTTTTGTATTTGGTTTGTATTGTGATTTCACTTCTGGCTATCTCTTTCTAAATTTTCCTCAAATTTTCTTAAATAGAATTCAAAAGGCAATTTAGCATTTTATCTTAGTCATTAACAAATGTTCTCTGTATCTTCTACTCCAACTATCGGCTCTAGTATCTGGTAATGTCTCTAATCTATACATCATGGCTTGGCTTACAACTGTCCTGTAAACTGTGTCCTTCACCTTAACTGACACTGTTGTATCACATACCACACCTGACACTTTTCTCCAGCTTTTCCATCCTGCTTGACTCTGTTCTTTACCTTTCTACTTTGAACAGCTGGTCCTAATTATGTATTATTACATTATCGGTTGGTGTCTATACATTTTTTAAATTATAGGTCAACAAGATAGTAGCCAGCCAATAAGTTAATAACGTATTACATTATTGCAGTCCTGCAGCGTCACGGTACATGAATCACAGTTCGGTGCACGTAGTGTACATCTAAGTGAGCAGCCTATTAAAGAAAGTGGAGGTCTCATTCATGTGTGTGGCACATGATTTGGAATCAGTAAACATGAAAATTGGAGAAAAGGTGTAATAATTAAAAACTTGGCTGTAAATCACTACACAGAATACTGTGTTGTAAACATGGCCTGCCAGCCAAGTATTGGAGATTCCTCCTGTCATTGACAGGTTCCTGTGTTTTCCTGCACCTCCAGGTCAGCGATAGGACTCAACCAGTTGTTTCAGCCCATGTTCCAAATGGCAGTGTAATGTAGAGTTCATGGCCTTCTTGCAGGCACTGGGAGGAGTCCTGTCCATTGGCCTGGGAAGTGGTAGCCTAGTTGTTAAGGAACTGGACTGGGTCATATCCACCAACTGCCAGGTTACTACTGAGGTCCACTGAGCATGGCACCATCCTCATTCAATGCTCCCCAGGCGTTCAATGCTGCCCACTGTTACCTTTGGTAATGGGATAAATGTAGGGATGTCTGATAATATTGGTTTTTCCACCCATATTCAAAATAATAAAAACTGCAAAGCCGCGCTCTTTGCAAATACACTGGACACCCTCATGGGGACCTGCCAGGGATCAGACGGGCGTGTAATAAATTATGTTATCAAAGTGGACCTGAAGGCACAACAACAATGTTGTATGCTACAGTAAACAAATAGAACTTACTCCCGAATCCATCGGGAATATCCTTCAGGAAATGATGGGTATGTCCCGGAGTTTCTAGTAGATAAGAAAACTGTAATTCATAACGATTGCAAGGTGCTTGTCATGTGAGGGTGGGGAGCAAGATTTTAACACTATGACAAGGCATTTTTATGCAGCAAGGTCAAGCAAAGTAGGCACTAGGAATGCACTCAGTGAAACAACACAGTTGTCTCTCAAAGAATCAAAGTTAAATATGGTAAAAAAAAAACAGCCTAGAGCAAAAAGATGAGGCAAAAATCATGGAGTGCATCATCCCTTTAAGGTGCGGGATTTACTCAACGTGTGCAGTTTCTTGAGCTGTGCTATTTCATGTCTTATCGTATTTGTAAGTTTCTTGTACATTTGCCAGTGCCTAGTTATTCTGCCCAACACTAGACATTATGTTTACCTTAAATGCTGCACAAAGAATCATAGCACTGTTTCAGACATAATGGTAAAAATAAATGCAGCATTTTTCTCTAACTTATATTGAAGTAGCGTTTTTTGTTTTACACAGTAATTTATAGAATGCCTTTAGTCGGGCATCAGAATATTTCAGGGAAAAATCACCTGGATTTCAATACCTGTGTGGCCAACCTGAATGGTGTTACTAGACTTCTGTGCTAGGGAAAACACCATGTAAAAGCATAGTGTCTATCAGTGGTATCACTTGGCACCAGGACACCCTTGGTCGGAGATAAATGATCATCTTTGTAGTAATTTCATCTGGCCTATGGCCGTATGTATTCAACGCTTGGTTGAAGAGTGAGGCTGAGCTGTCAACTGATCACCACCTGTTGTTGAGCTATCTTTCTTTTGGACAGACCTGGCATGCATATTGTGGGGGTCTATTGAATATGTTAACTTTAGATACAACCTGATGAAAAGCTTTGACCTGGACCTGTGGAGTTTAGAGTCCTTGTGTTAGTGTAGACTTCTCTTCCAATTGCGATGCCTGTCGTAGTGGGAATCCCCAAACCCATTGGTTGACACCGAGGTTAGGGATGCTGTCAAGCTTAGGTGGATGTCTTACCCAGGTTCCAAAACAACCTGGATAAGACATCCACCTAAGCTTGACAGCATCCCTTGGGGCAACCTTGAATAATTCTTGTGTTCTTTTTCTTTGCTCTTAAAGCAGGTTTTGTGTTTTGCAGTGTGTAATGTTTGTACAACATTTTATTTGATCAGACACATGGTAACTATGGATTAATCAATGTAAGTATGATAAATTGCGATCATAATTATAATGATATATTATAAATCATTGAATCATTGAATATAGTATTGTTTAATGATAAAAAAATTGCCATTTTAGATAAATATCCTTTCCTAATAAAGACCAGAAAATTACGATAACATAAAAACAAAAACAGCAGGTTAATTTTTATGCTTTACACCTCTTTTTAATAGTGGTAAACCTATGTAATAGAAATCTTTTCAACTGTCAACCAAAATGGGAAAAATTGGGAGAAATTGGGAGAAAAATTATAGTATAGATTCATTTGGAGTAATTCCTGAATACTGGGTAATGATACACAGCCAAGGTTCAAATTATTGTACCTTTAAAGTTATATATGACACCTGTAAAAACCACTGAGTGAACTAAATAGAAAATAAAACAAATGCAGAATACCTTAAACCTGATAACTCGCTTCTTCCAGGAGCGTACACCACAGAGATAGATCTCTGTAAGGGCCTGCTGAGACAGCTGCATGTTGTTACCCTCAGAGGTTACTGTGAACTGGAAGGCAACAGCCTGATGGGCTTCAGCCATGATTGCTCTGTAGAACTAAAGATCAATAAAATTACAATCACATACACAGTAAATGGCTGATCTTTGGCCTCCTCTTCTCTTACCTAGTAGCTCCATCTCTAGCACACTTCTACCAATATAATCACTTTCCCTCCGCTGAACATATCCAAATCATCTTAATCTGGCTTCTCTAGCTTTTTCTCCAAACCTCCCTGTCTGTGTTGTCCCCCTGATTACCTCCTTCCTGATCCTGTCTATCATTGTCACCCCAAAAGAGAACCTCAGCATCTTTAACTCCGTCACCTCCAGCTCTGCCTCCTGTCTTCTGCCTATTCCTAGTGTCTCTAAAACATACATACAACTGTCCGGTAAACCATTCCCTTCACCTTAGCTGACACTCTTCTGTCACAGATCACTCCTGCCACTATTCTCCAGATGTTCCATCCTGCCTGTATTCTATTCTTCACCTCTCTTCACCTCTCTTCCACTGTCTTCCCCAGTATGGTCCTTTAGAAGTAGCACATATATATATATATGTATATATATATATGTATATATATACATATACTACTTCTAAAATTACTTATAAATTACTGGGGGATGGTCCTTTGGGGGTCACGCTATATATACTGTATATATATGTTTCAATATTATTTGTATTATTAATAAACAGCCCTGAACCCCTTTTTGTTTTCTCTGCTGATGGACAGATTGACAGATGAGGTCAGACAGGAGTCTCAATGGACGGTGATGTTTTGATGTTTCAGATAACATTGTGATCTGCAGTTAGAGCAGGCAACAGCTAAAGAGAACCTAGAGAAGTGGAGGTTTGCACTGGGGAGAAGAGGAATGAAGGTCAGACGTAGCAAGGCAGATTACATGTGTGTGAATGAGAAGGGAAACAGTGGAATGGTGAGGTTAAAAGGAACAGAGGTGGTGACGGTGGAGGAGTTTAGATACACAGGCTCAACTGTTCAGAGCAATGGAGACTGTGGAAGACAAGTGAAGAATAAAGTGTCAGCTAAGGTGAAGGGAAAGGTTTACAGGATAGTTGTGAGAGCAGCCATGATATATGGATTAGAGACATTAGGAATATGTAGAAGACAAGAGGCAGAGCTGGAGGTGGCAGAGTTAAAGATGCTGAGATTCTCTTTGGAGGTGACAAGGATGGACAGGATAAGGAACAAGGTAATAAGGGGGGAAACACAGACAGGAGGGTTTAGAGAAAAAGCTAGAAAAGCCAGATTTAGATGGTTTGGACATGTTCAGAGGAGGGACAGTGGTTATATTGGGAGAAGAGTGCTAGAGATGGAAGTACCAGGTAAGAGAAGAGGGCGGCCAAAGAGGACATTTATGGATGCTCAGATGCTCACTAGTGCGCTCATCACCCGCTGGACGGGTGATGAGCGCACAGTATGGAGCACAGTATGTGATTTGGATGGCGGTCGTAAAGACTGCTGTCTTTGCGACAAAGATGAAATTGAATAAATGAATGAAACATCTAAACAGAGTCTTAGGTAGCGATGAGGTTATTGCTTTGGTTATATAATATCGACAATAAAATAGGCCCCGTTTCGTAAATAAGCAAATGTGTATATATTAATTAGTAATAACATTTTATAACCAATGTACATGCAAACACACACTTTAAAACCGCCCCCGTTTAAGCCCCGAATTCATGCTATTATCTGTATCACTTGACCATGCTAGCTGATGGGCTCTGCCTGACAAAGCTCTGCGTTAGCTCTAGGGGAGCCGCTAATCTGTTATTCTTCAGCCCTGTGTCAAAAGCATAACAATCAACGATAGCACGTTACAGTTGTGTAAGCATACCTGTGGCTGGGAGCTTTGGCATTACCTTTGACAAAACTGAAGTGCACCGACGTATCAGTCCGTATCAGTGCGGTTACAAGCACTTATCTGCGCGTGCACGCGCCTGATTATGTGTGTCCATTATTATCCAAGAATCACTATTCCCCAAATTCATTTTTATCTTTATCGGTATGGTTGTTGGTTAATTGATATTTACGAAAAATTTAATTCTATGCCTTAATTCTATACCTTATAATATAATAGAGCTCTATTTTTTTATAATTATACAAATTAAATGACTATATACATATTATTGTATTTTATATATATATATATATGTATATATATATATATGAACAGAGAAAAAGGACAGGAAATTGCAACAAATCATTTTTAAACAAAGTAGTTTTTAATTCAAATTGTGTTGCATAACTTTGTTTAGTGCGTGACTCCCTGGCATGCTTTTATCTTTAAAGTACGGTAAAGATCTGTTAATCTATTGTGAGGTTTTGTTTTCACGGAGAACAATGGTGAAAAAAAACAAAACATTACATTTTCATTTTTAATAAAATGTTAAACAATTTTGACTCACCAGGATGACTCTGTTAGTTTCAATTATAGAACCAGATGTTGGCCTGTATGGTTTCATATTGCCATTGTGTTCAAAGTTTTTGTTATCGATGTCAGTTTTAAATAGATGAAAATATATAGTACAGCTGCTGTGCATTTGACTGTACAATCTTTCTGACAGTTTTCTGATGTGTCCTGGTTAAATCCTGATGTGTTCAATAACAGCAGTGCAGTCCATGTAGGATTTAATACTTTTGCAATCAATAAATCTGTGGCATGTATGGGGGATGGGTCTAGGGAAGGGCATTCCTGAGGCATTTTAAGTTTAATTATTGCAGTAGCCTTTGCTGCAAATCAAACATACCACTCAAAAGTAGTAGTATGGTATGTAAAATGGTGTATTAATGTGCATGAAAAGTTAAATTAAAATCTCCAAAATATGTTTATTTCCATCACACTAAAATAAATAAAAATAACATAAAATAATAAAAAAAAACATCCAAACAAGCTCCAGGATGACAGCCCAGACCATAGTCTAGGTGTGGAACAAACAAACAGTCAGTGGGACATGTGCCAGGAGTGTGCTTACCTCCTGCTCTCTTAAAAAAAGGAAAAGAAAGCAAACTCTTTGTCATTGTGACATTGTGATCCACACCTCTGCACACAACGAAATGTGACCTCTGTATTTAACCAATCACCAAAGTGAACAGTGGGTAGCTTTGAGCGCCCGGGGAGCTGTGAGTAGGGAGAGTGCCATGCTAAGTGGACCTCAGCGGTAACTTGGCGTTAAGAGGATTCAAACTGGGGGCCTTGCAGATCCAAGTCTGCTTCCTTAACCACCAACTGCCCTGACCCCCTTCTCAATATCCCAGGTAATGGAGGCTACTAGGCAAGAAGGCGGAAGAATTGTTTTAGAGGGGACCGGCCTCTCCATTCCGGAGAACTGTCAGGAGAGAGTGCCCGGCTAGCCATTTCTAAAACTGGGTCTATAGGACAAGAAAAAATTGATTCCGGTGAAGAAGAGAGCCCATCTTGGCTGGCGTGACTTGAGTCTTTTGGCTGATTTTAAATATTCAAAATTTTTATGATTGGTCCAAACCAAAAATAGTTGCTCCCTCAAGCCAGTGACGCCACTCCTCCAGTGCTAACTTCACTGCTAGTAATTCCTTGTTCCCTACCTCAAAAGTTGTTTTGCCTGGGTTAGCTGGTGAGAGAAGAAATAATAGGGGTACAGAATCTGGCACTTATTTGTGAGAGGACTGCCCCAACTCCAAAATGGGAGGTTTCTCTTTGGTCCAAGAAACACACAGGAAAGTGCACCAGGCTTAATGCTATAAGACCCTGGTCTATAAGACAAAACAAAATTAAATCTGGCGAAGATCAAAGACCAAAGAGGCTGTCTAGCATTAAGTCTTTTGGCTGACTTAAGATATGAGCATCTTGTGGTCTGTCTATGAAAGACTCCTTTGAACCTCCAAGCCAGTGTCTCCAGTCTTCCAGAGCCATTTTGACAGCTAACAGTTATCTGTTACCAATGTCATAGTTCATCTCCGCAGGAGATAATCGCCAAGAGAAAAAGGCGCAAGGATGCAATTTCTGATCCACCTCGGATCACACAGAGCACCACCCCAACACCGACCTCTGATGCACCTACCTCCATGAGGAACTGTCTCACTGGGTCTGGCATAATCAGGATTGGTGTGAAGGGCGAGAAACGCCCTTTCAAAACCTTAAAAGCATCTGTGGCTTCTTGGGTCCCCTGAAACTTTTGCTTAACAGAGATAAGAGCAGTGAGTGGTGCGGCAATCTTGCTGTAATCCTTACTGAATCGCCAGTAGAAATTGGTAACTCCAAGGAACCTCTGTAATTGCTTCCAATCCTAAGGGTGAGGCCAGCTCTGAACAGCCATGAGCTTAGCCAGATCCATCTCCACACTCCACTGCTTGATAATGCTCCCCAGAAAAGACACAGATGACGCATGAAACTCGCATTTCTCAGCCTTTACGAACAACGTTTTGTCCCAGAGTCTCTGAAGCACTTGCTTCACATGAAGAATATGCTCTTCCAGCCAACGAGAGAAAATCAAGATGTTGTCCAGATAAACAAATACAAAAATGTTCAACATGTCACGAAGAACGTCATTTATAAGGGCTTAAAAAACTGTTGGAGCATTGGTTAGTCTTCCACTCATCTCTTTCCTTAATCCGGACCAAATGATACGCGTTTTGGAGGTCTAACTTTGTAAACACTGTTGCCCCCTGGAGAAGCTCGAAGGCAGAGGCTAACAGTGGTAAAGGGTAACGATTCTTAACTGTTAACTCATTAAGCCCTATGTAATAAATGCAGAGCGGCAGAGATCCATCCTTCTTCTTCTTCACAAAAAACCTGCAGGTGAAGAGGATGGGTGAATAATCCCAGCAGCAAGTGCTCTTTGAATATAATCGCCCATTGCCTCTCTCTCTGGACCAGAGACAGAATAGAGTCTTCCACAAGGAGGAATTGCTCCTTGCTTAAAATCAATTGCACAGTCGTAGTCAAAATGAGGAGGCAGAGAGGTTGCTTGTGCTCTGATGAAGACCGGAAAAAGTCCCGGTAAACCTCTGGGACTCCTTTAACATCCTCTGGCTCTACAGGAACAAGACGTAGACGCAACACAGCGCTTTGAACATCCTTGACTCCAATCTATGATCACCCCTGTCTCCCAATCAACATGAGGGTTATGTAAATACAACCAAGGAAAACCTAAAATAGCTGGGAGGTGACGACATCAAATAGAATGAAATGTGTCAGAGTGAACACCGGCGATCGTTAAGTGCAAAACTGGAGTACGGTGTGCTACATGATCTAAAACATACCCATCCAGGGCTTGAGCTGGTACCGGATGGGATAACTCCTCAAACTTTATATTCAACTTTTTAGCTAGATTCTCATCCATAAAGTTTGCCTCGGCTCCAGAATCAAATAGAAAGTCATTCTGATGTTCTGATGCTCTTTTCTATTTCCAAAAAATCCTCTAAGGAGCGGTTTCTTACTTTGAGGGGGACTTATCTGACTTGCTCACCAGGACCTCCTGACTCACTGGTGTGCACCTCCTTTTACTGGACACGGATTGAGAGCTGACTTTGCTCCCAAAATGGCTCCTCTGTCACTCTGATCCGCAACAGCCTCTCTAAGAAAACGGGGAGGAACTCCACCTCTCCCCCCTTCAAGCCATTCTGCGAGCCTGGAAGTGAGAGTCTATATTGCACTGCAAGCTCAATAATCACATCTTACGAAGGTGGAACATCATGTGAAACAAATTCATCGAGAATATAATCTGACATACCGTTCATACACGCCTCAATCAATGCAGATGAATTCCAGGAAGATCTGGCTAAGGTTCTAAATTCAATGGAAAAATCTGCAACTGACCGGTTACCCTGCTTCAACTTTATCAAGCCGCTAGCCTGACAGGAAGTGCTGGATTCAAATGCAATTACCTTCCTTAACTCTGCAGCAAAAGAATCAAAAGAACAACAAGCAGGGGATTGACGATCCCAGTCTGCAGTTCCCCACATCCGCGCCAGTCCAGACAGGTGGTTGATAACATAGGCTACCTTTAAGAAGAAGAAGAAGAAAATCCTTTATTTGTCCCACATGGGGAAATTTACGTTCAGTTACAACCCGTACCAGAGAACACAGGTGGGGTAGGAGCATTCTTGTCTGCAGAAACACCCAGGAGAGTGGAGAATGAGTGTCCTTGAAGGCCGCTTATGTCTGGGAGACAATGAAGATAGTAGATTGTTTTGGGACAGGGCGACTCTGGAATTTTTCTGTCTGCCCTTGAGTCTTTCTGTGTCTCTCTGTGGCTTGCTTCAATATGTCCGAATTCGGTGGCCAGATTCAGCCAAGCCGAGCTGACAACTTCTCCAAGTTGGTACCCACCACGCAAAAGTGCTCTGGAACGGCATCCAGTCCAACGTGCAGCGGCCAGGGAACGTTCCGTCAGGGCAGGCGGGATCCCCTTTTCCCATTCTCATAGTTGAGAAAATTTTGTCAATTGCGTTGAGAGACCAGCTGACCAGATCCATCATTTTGGTGTTCAGATATGAGTGCAGAGAGAGGCTCCAAGATAGTTAGACAAAGACGGTACAAAACATAGAGCAGTAGCAGGGCAGATAAGGACAGGGAGGGAGCAAAGGAAAAAGCGTCCGCCCCCTTCGAGAGCCAGAAGAGAATGCAAGCAATTAGTTAGAAAGGGCCCAAATGATTCCCTGTCTCCCTGAAAGCACTCCGGACGCTCCAGGTTCACGGACCGGAACTACAAGGCCAAAAGGAGCTGCCGCTGCCACAGTTGCAGCATGTGGAATCTCCTCAATCTGTAGGCCTCTCAACCGATCTACAATCTCACCAAGAAGGTGTTCTAAGTTACCTAAATGATCCTTAGTAGTGTGTTGTGCTGGTTTCAACATGGCCAGATTGTACTATCAGAAACTTAGCAGTGAACCCAGTTGCACCAAAACACTGACCAAAGATTGGCGTTTAGATCATTTTATTGCAATGAGCTTCACACTACAAATCTCCCACACAAGGCATAGACAAGACATAACCAAGGATGGAAGGCAGGTCAAATTGGGAAGGCAGGAGATCAAGACTGGTCAAAGCAAAAGCAGATACCACAGGTCAGGTAGAGGTCAGATTTCACAGAAGAGCAGGTCGGTCCAAAAGGGCAGAAGAAACAGGCAAAAATCACAGGCAAACAGGGTTGATACCGGATAAGCAGGTTCCGGACAAAACGCTGGAGACAATCTGGCAACATTGCTCAGCCACAGGTGAAATTAAATACTCAGGCAATGAGCAAGTTGCCACCTGGTTGGACAAACAGAAGAGACAGACTCGTTGCCTGATTGATTACAGAGACCCGGTTGACCACACACACACACCAAAAGGAGGAAAAAATTTAAAGCAACGGAAACACACAGAACCATGACACATAACATAACGGGGCATTCTGGAGAAGACGCTGGAGTACTGTTCGGTCATGGTAAAAATTCCCCGTTCTTGTATAGGAGAAGATCAGGATATCATCCAAGTAGACAAAAGCAAATTTGTTGATTTGTTTACAGCATATGTCTCAGTAAGTTATTCATCAAGGCATGGAAAACAGCTGGGGCATTGGTTAGGCCAGGAGGTAAGCATTGCGAAAGATCTAGTCATAGGTGAAGCTTTTTTTTCGATCAGCTTTATTGGTTGGAGCCTTGTCATGGACCATTTTCAATGGACAGATTTTCAATTGGATTGAGGCCATCATATTGACCTAATATGTCTTTAGTCAAGGAATGCTTCTGCAGTTTTTGCTCTATGGCAAGATGCATTGTCATCTTGAAAATTTATTTCATCCCCAAATGCCCTTTCAATTGATGGGATAAGAAGTGTCCAAAATGTCAACATAAACATGTGCATACATTGAAGATGTAATGGCAGCCACCACCCCAGTGCCTTTACCAGACACACAGCCCCATATCATAAATTTGTATGTTTTCTTCAGGCAGTTGTCTTTACAAATTTCATTGGAACGGCACCAAAAGGTTCCAGTATCATCATCACCTTGCCCATTGCACATTAAAATTTACTGGGTGATTCCATTTTTTACTCCTGCTTGGTCTAAAAAAGTAATTGTTACTTATTACCAAATCTTTTTTCAGAATTTGTTTTAGGGTTTCTTGAAGCCAAGAAGTTCCCATTTGAAATTACCTAAAGTTTGTGTTGTGTCTATGATCTGCTTATTTTTCTACAAAATTAAACAAGCAAATCCTCCACACCTAGTGATTCCATACTTTTTGCCAGGGGTTGTAACTACAGTTGACCAGTCCACTTTAGGATTAGGTGTATGTTTCCCATGAAATAAAACTGAGCAGAAAGATGGAAACAATCCTTAATCCTTGATTCGGTGATGCCTCTGCTCCTATGGGAGAGGTCAGTCCTTCCAACTGACATGGGTTTGGAATTAATCTCCTGCCACTGCTGCACCAGCTTCATTAAACTGAATTGTTCTTACCGGTGTCAAACCCCCTGTGCATGATGGCGCTGCTCCTGGCGTCGAACCTCCAGCAAACTTCCAGCCAGATCTAGAATTCCTGAAATTGGAAGCAGTCCCATTCAGTTGTTCCCCATATTCATGCTCCCAGTGAGTTTTAACAGCAAATGTTGCTTGAGCTGCTTCAGTAACAATAGTGACTGGAGTGTGAACAGGATCCCATTCTGGGTTTGGGAGGATGAGAGTGGAGCAGTGATGGCAGCTGCAGACACAGGGGATGAGTGAGGACTGTGAGGTGAGGGTTGAGCTGAAGATCGGGTGAGATCAAAAGCGGTAATGCCTGGAAAACCTTAACTGAAAACGTCTTTAATAAAAGGTAGAGGTTTAAGCTAACAAAGTCCAAACTGGCTTTATACTACTGCTGTGAAGCTCTTGAGAGACGTCTGAACACTTCTAGCAGAAGAGATGATGTAACAACCAGGCAAAGGTTCTGCTTTGAGCACTGCTTAAATACTTTGTCAGTGCTGTCAGTTAAATACTTTGTTGTCAGTGTCGTCAGTGTCAGCTGGTGCACATAGGTGGATCTCATCCTACTGATTGCATCCAACTGATGTGACAGATTTGCACATCAGTTGGATGCAAGAAACGCAAGTCCTGGCTGTATACAGCATATGCGTAACGCTGAGTCGACACCACTGCATCAACAGATTTTACAAGTCATGTGTTTGACATAACAGATGAGCACTAGCTACATTGGAGATCAGGCGTCGATGGACTTTAACAAGTAGCTTTGTTGGGGCTGTACTTGATCCATATTACAAAGATTATTATTTATATTTGAATGTCAAAAAAATAGCCATCGACTTAAATGCACTTAATGAAAATATAAAATATTTGCTTTCAGCAGGTTAGTAAGTGTCAGGACCAGAACAGGACACAGGACTCAGGAGTTGTGCTGGCAAAAAAACAGACTTTATTTGAGCACCAATTGAAAAAATAAACTTAATTTCAGAGAACAAAAATCACTCCTGAAAACTGGAGGCTTACAAATTCAATATACAGAAAACAACAAGACGAAACACTCTGGCACAAGACAAAGGAAGACGCAAACAATATATACACAGGGTAATAGGGAACAGGTGGAAACAATGAGGACGGGCAGGACAATCAGACCGGTGACACATGAGGAAGGGTAAGTGACCTGAAACAAGGGGAGTTATTTTTTCCAAAATAAAACAGGAAATGACAAGAACGAAAACCAACTTGACCTTACCTCGTGACAGTAAGCCTGTACATTATCATTCAAGTCCTTATAACAAGAGTTGGACTCAACAATTTAATCAATACCGTGCAAAGGGATGTCTTTAATACATACATTAATTTTGTAGTTTTATTCCTTGAATAAATAATATGCGCACTTACAGTGCCAAGACTTTTATAGCAGGTTAGTTTTTTGGTACATCACTTGTCCAGACTAATCTTTTGTTGACATTCTGATATTTTCATAAACAAGCACAACAGATAGCCATGTTGGTCTATAAAAAAAAATTAAACATTTGATAAATAGCATATCATGACAGACCAATGCAAATAGAGGCACAATGTCTCACCGAGAAGGTTGTGCACTATCATTGTGTTGCAAAATTTATAACAATTATCTTTAGCTACACTGTACATGTATGATGATATGTCAAATACAATATAAGATATGAGTTACAGGATTTGTTAAAATGTGACATATTTAATTTCTTTATACAAAACAATTTCCTCTGCCATACAGTTTGTACTTTATTTGTATCCACATGTTTATTTTTTCTAGTTAATTAAAAAAAAAAAAAAAGACAATGCTGATTGTGTTTTATTATTTTTTAGCCATCCTATTGATTCGTTGACTGGGTTGAAAAGCTTGGAATAAGGTCCATTGATCGTTTCACCCCAAGTTTTATTATGTTTGAATTTCTGTTAACATAAAAAGGTCTACAGAGCACTAAATAAACTTCCTGTACATCTGAGAAAAAAAACAAAATCCAAAAATGCCAAGATGCCCTTACCATGTTAGTATTTCTTTACAGGAACCGTTTCTTTGTGATCCATGTGCTTTAATTTTTCTTTTTCTTTAAACAAACCAAAAAAAAAAAAAAGATATAACATTTATTTTGTAAACCGACAAAAGTAACTAGAGTGTGGTTGAGTTATATTAGCTTTGGATTTGTGTGTTGCCATCCTTCAGCTGGTTGATTGGATAACTACAGTAGCATGCACAATAGCAATTCAAATTTTTAAATAGATCTACTACACTGCATCTCTGGTGAGCTTACAACTGTCTAGAAGAAATGAAAATAAGGGGTCTAAAAGATTTCACGTCGGCCCTGAAAAATATTCTTCAGGGAAGAATAGGATTAGTATGTGGATAGCATCAAATGTTTGTTGTGGTCCATGTTTCTCGCTGCGTGTTCTCACCTTCCCTACAATTGGGACTGTGTTCCATTAAATGGTAGCAGTTTGCTTCTCTCCATTGGTGAATTTCTTTGGTGAAAAATCCCGTGCTGCCACCTATGCCACCACCAGCCCGGTCAATCCACTCACATCTGTTGCCCCCCACCTTCTGAGCACTTGAGTTTTGACGGTAGGGTTTCTATGGTGTCTGCTGGACTTCTCATGGCAAAAGTGTTTAGAAGGCAGCCAAATAGAAAAGTAATATTGCAAAATGATGGAAAACATCACTGTAAATGCAAATAGTTACTTCTGGGGCAAATGGACACAGGCATCTTAAAATCTTGATAACAATATACCTCACCAACAGAACATAGTTGTGTAGGAAAGGGAAGCAAGCTCCCAGTCATTGTGATACATACCAATGCACACAACGAAATGTGACTTCTGCATTTAACTCATCACCAAAGAGCAATGGGCAGCTTTGAGTGCCCGAGGATGCAGTGTGTGGGGATAGTGCCTTCCACAGAGCACCTGGAAGCTGGTAGATTCTCTTCCCCACAGTGGTGGCTTAGTAGCACAGTACAGTGCAAAGACAACCTGCCTGGGCGCTACATTTCTGAAACCAAATAACCACTTTACAAATAAACAGTATGTTACAAACATACAACAAGAAGAGCCGGCTCATCTGGGCAGGACAGTTCATTTACATGTGGAGAACAAGGGACACTTAAGTGGATGAGGATGTCTATATCCTGGCCAGAGAAGACAAGATGGTTTGAGAGAGAGAAGTAAAGGAAGCCATCCACGTCAACCTGGAAAACCCTTCTCTCCAGACAAACTATCAGACCAAAGTCTCATTGCAAAAAACACACACAAGCACAGTTTCACCCCACAAACAAAACTGTATTTTGCTGAGCATTAATCAGGGGAAGCAATACCACTCCTCGTTCACACCTCTAAAATTGTGGGCTCACTTGGAATAAAGTATGGTTCATCACACATCTAACCACTACATCTTTTCTGCAATGACCTCTTTTCATACTACCGCTTCAAGGTTAAATGCAGGAAGTCAGTTAGACTATTAGTCAACACTGAAGAAGCCTTTAATACGTTGCCCTAAATGTATCAATCTTGTAGTGTGTTGAAAAAACTACACAGAAAATGTAAATGGTCAAAACAGAAAGGGTAAAAGCTGGGATTGAAAATGGAGAAAGATTGTCCTAGTTAAAATTTATTAAAGAGAATTGGTTATCAGAGTTATCATTATGTGATGGCATAATGGCAGGGATAACTACGGTAACTAAACATGTGTTAATATGCACTCTCACCAGATAGGTCCTGACCCATAGCTTGATCCTGTGAGCTGAGAAGCTGTGCTTGAATTGTTTCCACCACATGTCTGCAACTGCGACTACGACCTAGAGATGATTCAAGAAAATATAAAACGTTAAGGTTTGCACCACTTCCTTAAATATTTACTCAGGGTTCTGCTAAAAATCCCTTATGTAGGACTGTCCGACAACATGAAATAAAAATCCATGATATAATATCAGACTAGAATCCGACTGGACCTCCTCACAGTAGGACAAAGATGTCAAAGATCTGTGCTGTAAAAGAAAAAAAAAAAAGAAAAAAAAGGATGCCATCTGTGGAACTTCAGTAAATAAACTGAAGCTATTCAGATCTCTTTCTTACAACGGCATTGCTGGTAAAATGAAATGACTCAATAGTTCAACCTTCTAATTCAGAATTGCATATTGACAACATACCTGACATTAGGGTAAATGTAACATTGTGGATACTGCCTCCCTCCTGGTTTCCCTTTCAGACCCTCTTCGGTTTTGCCCTGAGGATATAATATCCTCCTGGCTCTTGACAGGCTTCTGGAAGACGGAAGGACCGCCAGTAGACTTGAATTCAGCCCAAAAACTGTTTTGAGAGAGAGAGAACATTGTGACTGAGCAATGGGATCTGTGCAGTAGGGAGAAGGAAGCAGAGAAAGGGTCCAACCTTACCAACTTATGGTATGAAGACACAAAAGGGTGAGGGGCCAGGGAAAAAAAAAAAAAAAAAAAGAAAGCCAATTGCAAAACAAAAATAAAACAGATTATGAGAATTTGTCAAGATACTCAGACAAGTGAGTACAATGTCCACTTTAACAGAGCTTAGGGATTTGTCTCTGATGACAATGTAGACATGCTCTTTTTCTAAACCAATGAAGTTCCCAAACCACTTTTTCATGCCTGTAAAAAATACAATAACCAGTTTGAGTATGTAATGAAAATGAAGTAAAACAAAGAGGACATGTATTTTGTTTTTACAAATGACATCTCACTTGTTGATCCAAGGCTGAAACTTCTCCAGGTTAATTGACTAATTTTAAATTGTTCTGCAGTCCAAAAATATGAACTCATCTCTTTTATCTTTAAAATGAGTGTTTGAGCTTGAGGGAATTTTTTTCATGTTTAATACAATATTCAGAGTCATTTTGGAGCATTACTTGTTGAGTGCATGAGGGATGCAGAAATATTTCATCGAATAACCCACTTAAATAAATGAATTAGCACCACCTCCACCCCCTGGACTAGGTGGGGTAAGTGACAGAGAGTCTACCCCACTGCCACCCTCCACCCTTGAGGAGGATGAGGGTGATGGTGGGGTAGAGGGGTGGTAAGTGTGGTGGACAGGGGTGCCAAAAGGTGTGGGCAATGGAGAGTCCCTGGGGAGTTACCTGTGGCAAAGAATGGGTAGAGTTTGGGTAAACACTCTTAGCAGCTGGCGTTAGGACAGAAGAAATTAGGAATAGGTAAAAGGTGCGGGGGAAAAAAAAAAAAGGGGAGACCGTGAGGATGAATTGTGTAGCGGAACCGTTTTGATGGGTTGCAGTTGTGGTTGTGGTTGCCAAATAGGTCCTTTGGTGGGCAGAGGACTTGACATTAAATTGTGTTGCACAAGCAGTGGTGGTGCTTCCCTGTTTGGGTTCCTTTGTAGGAGAACTAGCAGTGACACAGATAACATTTGAATGGCTGAAAGTGAAGACAGGGCTCTGATGGCACTGGGGAGGAGTGGAATGATGGGGGTGGGAGAGTTCAGAAATAAGACAGAGGGAATGGAACATTGAGAAAAGATGGAAATGAAAATCATGCTTCGTAAAAAAGGAAAAGGCTGTGCAAGGATAACATAATTACCGTAAGTAACAATAAGCCCATGCCCATGTTTACTTAATGAAATACAACTTTGCCGCTTTGGCCCAGGGCCCCTGGGCCCGGGGCACCGTCTCCAGCATTTGGGTTTTATTTTGGTTTCTCCTCCTGGGCAATTTTAAATCCCAATAAGGTTGGTTTGCACTCTCCACTGGGCTAACCATGTGCAGGAATGTTCAAGACTGCCTGGCATTTTGCATGGTGATTGGGGACAGTGTTCTATATCAATGATTTTGCATAAAGAACTGAAACTTTCTGGCAGAGCAACAGACTGACTGTTGTGTGGTTGAGCTCGTGGGGCGGTAAACACAGCTGCTGCCAGTTGTGCTGAATCTTAAATGTAGTACATCACTACACTGGATATGTGAACACACTTTATGTAAGTTCCCACAGAACTCTACCGGCAGTGGATTCCTTTCGTCATACAGCAATTGCCATTTCTCCTCGCATACCCTTTGTAGTGAGTTTCCGGGTTGTCACAAACAAGGCAGTACAGCGTTACGTGTCTTATATTGTCAGACAGTTGCGGTCATCCACCCCATCTCCCTCCCTGCGGTCCCAGCTCCTACTAATAAGAGTTCTGATTATTGGAATTGCGCTCACCTGCGCCCAATGCAGTGTCAGCCTCACCACTGAGTCATTGTTAAGTAACCACCCACATGAGTCAGAAGCAGCTGCACTAAAATACATCGTTATTATGAAGTTGATTCATTTGGTTGTTCTTTTTTTATTAGACATAGAAAATATTTTTTACTCTTACCTGAGGGCTGCTGAGAGGGCTGGGAGAAGGGCCAGTGGAAGTTCCACTTAAAGAACGAGATACATGACTGCCACAATAAAAACATTGAAACTAACACAGCACTGACTCAGCACGTGCTGTAAACTTCATAATATACCTCTGGCATGTTGCAACAGTTTCAATGGCCCTGCGAGGTGGAGAAGGAGACCCCTGCTCAGTAATCCTGAGCACTTCTAAGTTTTTCCTCTCAGGGCGGCATTGGCCGCACCAAGTCAACATTTTCAAGTCAACGTTTTCTGGGAGGATCTGTTGTAACATTTAATTAGGATTAAGTTGGAAGAAATATCAGCAGTGTGATTACCTCTTTAAACCATTTAAATGAAAGCAAAAAGATCAGATACCCTTTTTTATCCTGTCCGAGTTTGAGTAGACATTAAGAGTTGCAGGGGTGAGTACTGCACCTTCATTAAACAATTTTGAAATCCCAAATTTAAACAATTGAATCCAGTCACCAGACAGGATCAGTGGTTTGAGGGAAAGGGTTTGACCGAAGGGCTGCGTGTTGACAATCAATGCCATACAAGGTGAGTAAACAACTCCTTTCACTCACTAAACATGAACTTAAATGTTCTCCAAATGTTATATTCTTACCTACATCATGGCATCGTTGGAGGTCATCATCTTCATAACTTGGATAGCTGTAATGGTTCACAGTAGGAGACCCAAAAGCCAAAACTCATGAGTGGTGTAGAATGCAGGAAATGTATTAAAGTAAAGAACAGAAACTAACAAATCAACCTGGAACCGCCGGAAGGTACCCGCAAGGAAAAGTTAAAAAAGAAAAACAAGCTTTTAACTCAGGAATTTCAAGAACCTACAAATCTGAACTAAACGATAAAGTACTCACAAACAGAAACATGAAACACCAGAAACAGGGCAAGACCAGAAACAATGAACCGAACAGGAACAGATACAATGAACCAACCCACACAAAAAACACAAGTACAAAAACGAGAAAACAAGGTACAAACCCGAGTGAGCAGGGTACAGGACTGAGGGATAAGGGAACAAAGACAGGATCAGGACCAGGCATGAGGATGGCAAGGAAAAACGGTCTGGCAGCTTCTCACAAAGTCAGAGGGGTTTAAATACACAGGTGATTAGAGAAGCTGCCAGACAACGAGGTGCACCTGTGTGGTCACATGATCGGCAAGGGCAGGAAATGTCATTATCTAGTGGACAAACACAGGAACATGACAATAGCGCTCATTTCTATCCAACAGTAGAAAAAAAATAATCTTCTTCTGCTTTTGTCTAAGATGATAAACATTTATTAACAGAAATATTAAAAATAAAAAAAAATAGAAATACAATTTCAATGATTGCCACATAAGTACTGCAAAACCTCAGATATATTTTCAGCTTAAACTTTTAGTCATGATTGCTGTGGACTGGTTACTCTTATTTACAATCAATCAATAAAAAAAATCTTTTAACGTTATTAAATTTTAAATGCTTCCAGTTTATCTTGAATTTGTGTTCTACTGCATCTACAGACTGATGTTGGTATTCATTTCAAGGATTGGAGATTCCTGCTTTGACCTGGGCAATGTACAACCCACAGACCATATTCCAAAGGCTCAAGGCTTAGAGTGGATATAAAAAGTCTACACACCCTCGTGCAAAGCCAGGTTTTTGTGATGTAAAAACAAGACACAAGCATAAATAATTTCATAACTTTTCCCACAGTTAATGTAACAGGTAATAGGCAACTGAAAAATAAACTGAAATCTTTACCAGGGAAAAATAAAAAATAAAGACTTAAAATAACTTGGATATATGTTGCATAAATATATAATACACACCCTTGTATAACTGGACGCATGGCTGTGTTTGGATTTTAACAATTACATGCAAATTTGTGCTAAATGGAGTGAGCACACACCTGTCACCATGTAAGGCCGCTCTGACAAAGTAGATTTTCATCACATTTTTGTCATATTCTGGCAGCGCCCATGGTTCGCAAAAAGCTTTCAAAGCATCAGAGGGATCTCATTATTCAAAGTTAATAATCAGGAGAAGGGTACAAAACCATTTTAAAGAAGTTATATCAACCATGGAACACAGTGACAACAGTCATCATGAAGTGGAGAAAATATGGCACCACAGTGACCTTACCAAGAACTGGATGGCCATCCAAAGTTGATGAAAAAAACAATGAGAAAACTGGTCACAGAGGCAACCAAGAGGACAAAATCAACTCTGAAGGTAGGAATATCTCTCAACTACTAGCTGTGTTGTACATTTGACTGCAATCTCCTGCCTCCTTCATTTGTCTGGGTTGTGAGAAAGGGTGACTCTTAAAAGCCTTATCTTTCAAAGACGGCCATTTTGCAGGAAGACATTTGAAACCTCCCAAATGCATGTGGAAAATGTGTTGTGGTCCAATGAAACATACCAACAAACGGTGGTGGCAGCATCATGCTTTGGGGCGTCAGGGTGGAGGGCACTATTAACAGCTCAAAATACCAGTCAGTGTTGTCACAAAATCTTTTGACTTCTGTCAGAAAACTGACGATTAAGAGGAAGTTTATTATTAACAATCCAAAACAACATCTAAATCAACTAAAGAATTGCTTTAACATAATAAGATTGAAGTTTTTTAGTGGCTCAGCCAGAGACCAGACCTGGATCTGATGGAGTAAGCTGAAGAGAGCTGTGCATAGGAGATGCCCTAATAATCTATCAGATTTGGACCAAAAGAAAAATGGACAAATATTGCAACTAGTGCTGTCAGTCGATTGAAAAAATTAATCGAATTAATTACAGGATTTTGTAATTAATTAATCGAATTAATCGCATTTTAATGTCATATCTGCTAAAGGTCTCCTGATAAAGAATTTGAATTCTAGGATATTAAAAAAAAATTACTGTATGACTAATCAATTGAATACAGTAAGAAGAGAAGATTTTAAACCCAATTTATTATTGGTGAACTGTGCCTCATGAGGCCAGGTGCATTATTAAAAAAAGTAAAAGAAATACAGCTATATAGTTAAATAAAATAAAGCTGTCTTCAAAAATGTAAAAACAAACAACAATAAAGTTAAATAAATAAAATCTCTGAAATCAAACACCCACAGGATCTAACAACAGACAACATTATGTCTTCTTCAGCCAGTTGCTCAGACAGACAAGCTTGTTTACATGAGTTGCTCCGGTGGTAGGAGAACTCCTTTTTGCAAAAACGACATATTACTATGTTTTTATTTATTGTCCCGTCTCTGTTATTTTTGTATAAGAACTTGCCGTTCAGTGGCCCGACTGTCTCATACTCCTGAGTCCTGTCCATGTCTGTTGTTTTTGACCACTGCTGCCTTGTTAATTTGCCAGCGCAGGTGATGTAGCACGGCCTACGGGTCCTTCAATGGGCCAAAATTCAAATGCGCAAGCATTGGCTCGCCACCGGCGTAATTAATTAATCGAATTAACGCGTTAAAATGACAGCACTAATTGCAACATAAATATGTTCAAGACTCAAAGACACTTCCCCCAAAAGACTGAGTGCTGTAATTAAAGCCAAAGGGAATCCAACTAAATATTAGTGTACTGGCAAAAAACAAATCAGATTTTTTCCTTTAATCCATTTTCCTAAGTCTTTGTTCTTACCAGTTGAAGAAAGCAGGCAGTGTTGGTCATGACTCACAGCTGGCCCAGAAATGAATTTCCAGAGAAAGTAATGAAGTCGCGGGTATTTATTGCAAAACAAAATGAACATCAGAAATAATGATTTTTGTTTCTATAATCGCCTCCAATAGGCTTTCTGTCTGAGCACAGGTGAGAACAGGTGGGCTGAGTGGAGGCATGGCTGAGGTCAAAAGACGGTATCAGCTGGCCTGCCTCCTCCTGGTCTCTCTGTCACCACCCCTCTTTAAAGGATTGCAACCGTGCAACCTATAGAGGGTGCACTCACACACACAAAAAAAAAGCAATTTAGGGCAACCATATCTAAATAAAAGAAATGTACACGTGGCTCCTACACACCGGCCCCTAAATTGTTCCCCATAGAACCAATTTAAATTTTACAAAAAGGAGCCAAAAGGAAATAGGAAAAATTAACAATTAGAAAGTAACTATATAATGTATAAGTTTAAAGAAAAGTATATACATTACATTCCTTGTTTGCGACTAGGAACGTCAGTCATCCTGAGCCTCTAGGATTTGGCACAGCCTAGTAATGGGCCTTTCAAGGACTGAAGTTTTGGTAAGGATCCTTACTGATCTCACTAGACCCTTTGCATCTGGTTTGGT
>JAFBJS010000845.1:0-12197 GCA_016785265.1 Paraplagusia blochii
GTAACACTGACTGATAATTATGGTAATTGTACCAGGAGTACACACTGCTTGTTACGCTCATATCTGGGCCTTTCTGCTCTTCTTTTTTTATCTCAGTGACGTCATTTTTCCATTGAGTAAACAGACAACATTCAGAAGCACAAATTCCATTCCTATCTTCATGAGCGTCACTCAGTCTAAAAGTCTTTTGACGTCCATAACACAGCCTAAAAACTGTTCTTACTCCATCTCCCTTACTTACTACACCTATATATAAAAATATCTTTTGAAATATACTTCCAATGATCATGGCTTTGCTTTACTTATATTTAGGTTCCTATGGTCCACAAAATTAAATATCAAAATATATATGGATCCATGACGGTGCAAAAAAATAACAGAATGCAAACGTGTACCATAACAAACAAATATAAGGCATAAGACCTCAAATTCTGTGACAAACATAGTGTAATTAGTTGACTGACAAATAACAAAGAAAAGGTACTAAATGTGTGTTGTTACTTGTGTATCTCTAATGCTTTTTTTGATATCTTGTTGATGACACACTCAATGATTGTCACGTTTGACACTTTTCACCCTTCAATTAGAAATTATTCTATGATGTTAAGGAATCTGGTGCATGATGCGCTCCTTCCCATCGCCCTTCTGATGCTATATAAATTGAAGGAGGCTTCACACATTCATCTGGAGAACACCAAGAAGAGAAAGGGACCCGAAGGTGAAACAACCAGGGTACATTTGGGAAGGAGTGAACGTCTTGATTCCTATTTAACAGTTTCAGAAGACTGGATTAAAAGCAAGAAAATTAAAAGGTAGGCTGAAATGGTTGAGGGGATATGTTAGAGAATATCTTCCAACTCAATAACAACAAGCTTCAATTTAGACTTTCATTTCAATAGACATTTTTGGGGAAATAGTAACTGTTACACATTTTTTGTGTATAATGCTAATTTAGAATGCTATTTTAAAGTAGCTTTGTTTCCCAAATTTATTCATTCAATTGAAGTTTTGATTAAACATTTTAAAAGAATTCACCCATATTATTCATATTACAGGTGATATTATGATATATGACTAACCTTCATTATCTTGTGTTGAATTTTAGGTACATTTCTTATTAATCTAATGGTTTTAATGTAACACTTTTATTGATTTGGTGAGAAACAATGTACCTATGAATCTATCTAGTCACTTGCTATAATTTTTTGGACAAATGTTATTATGCCAATATGACAGCGTAATTTAGAATTGTAGGTTTGCATAATTTAAATGTGGGATAAATATTTCAGATAATAAAGACTTGAAACTTGCATCAAACGTTAAATTGAAACCTATCTGTCTTGGGTATTTAATTAACCAAAGCAATATATTAACCATATTTAATACAATGAATTTGATGATAAAATTCGATATTTCATTCTTTAATAGAGTAATAAAAACAGAAAATAAGAGTCCAAATAATAAGGACAAGCGAAGTGGATTGTTTTTGTAGCTGTTTTACAATTTTACGACATTTAGTAATAATATTGTTTATAAGCTGAATCACTGCTTGAGCAGGAAGAATTCTCGGCTTTTACTTCAATAATCAAAAGCTAAAGTTGACTTCTCCATTTCAGGTCTGGGGCACTTACCCTTTCCACCATCATTTTGCCTCTTCTCTTCCACGATTACTTCGATTTTTTCCTATTATTTCCCAGGGTTATTCTTCATTTTTTCTTCCATGGACACGTCTTTCCACACTTAAAAAAAAAATTCCCGGGTCGACCAACGTCTGTACCCAGTTGAATCGTCTCGTTGGTCAGACGCGGCAGACCATTCAGCCAATCAAGCTCTAAGTCTTATTGACGGCTAATGTTGCTTTAATTTAGAAAAAGCCTGATTGGACAGAACACACATGGAACTCACATGGCAACAGATGCCTTCAGGATTCACAGAAAAAACCTCTAGATAAAAGAAGCGGCATACTGATAATAACAAATGTTGTATATTCGCCCTTGTTTCATTTGTTTACTGATCCTACATCTTAAAGAAACCTAAATTATCCTACACCTGACCACACAGGCACACAAAATAACTAACGTCACTATTTACTGAAAAAAAAACAATCGATAAGACGTGAGGTGACTTTCAGAGCCGTTTTGCAGCGCCGACACCCTCCAAGACAGCACGTTTTCAGAACTTAATTAGGAGAACATGGATATTGAGTCGTTTGTTTTTCTTATTCAGAACTTTATTCCAAGATATTTTTTATTTAATTGATATTTTGTCTAACCTTAGCCTTACTTTTCTAATTAATAAATACTTAAAATAAAGAGTGCTTCGCAACAATATGAAATATTGTTTAAGCTGTTGGATACTGAAAATGTGGACACGGGGGGAAGCTAGAGTTCAAACCTGTATGCAAGTACATTTTTATAATTATTAGTGATTTCTGATGGAATCTTGATATTTTATATTGAAAATATATGCCAGAAGGATTTGTGCTCTACCTGAAAGAAGTAAAAGGGCAGAAGGATCTGTATGGGCCAGGGCTTTCTGGGACAGCTGTTGAGAGTAGAATCAAGTCCCTTTTTCAGTACAATATGCACTTTTCCCTTCTAGATGCTAGTCTGGTTTTCACCCTTAACCCCCAAATGCCCACTGTTGAAGTAAAATACATTTTCCCAACAACCCCCTTTGTAAATCTATTAAAAATTAAAAACCTTTGTTAACTAAATCATCTCTCTCCGGCCTTTCAGACACCAATTACTCCTGACACATGTGGCACAGAACACCTGTGTGGAGAAGAACCAGAAGACTGCAACCCTGGGAACTCAGACAACTGCCTTTTCCTTGCAGCCAAGAAGAAGACTGGACAAAATTATGAATTTTAAATGTCTGGACAGTCGGAAAGGACATGTTGCTTGCACGTTTTTTCACAACAACAATGTTGGATATTATAAAAATCAACCAAATCATATGAAGTTCAATGGTTCTACATAAGATGATAACTGACAATTCTCTTCTTCTCACGACAGGGAAGAAATGAAATAACCTACATCTGTGCTAACCATAATGGCAAGGTCAAATTCTTCACTGCTCACTACAATAATGGCAAGTTGATAAAAATGCAGGTGGGTGAAGTTTTTACCACAGCAGCTCAGCTGAGTATTTTTGTAAATTGTTGTTATGGAATATCGAGAAAAAAAAATGTAATATGAAAATATGATCTTATTTTTTTCTCTCATTTGCAGCTACCTGCTAATTCTGTGAAGGGTAAAATCACTCAAGGAAAAATCCACTGTTCATTTCTTGCCACCCTACCTCTGGGGGCCTTAAGAGCAGCATAGATTCACCCACTGTCTTAGACAAGGCTTCACCTGAGAAAAGACCAATTCATTGACCTTGTTTTTTTTCTCTCCTGCACAGTTTCAGAAAGACTGGGGGACCCTACATATAAGTTTCAGAGTGATATACATAACCTGGCAGACACCAGCTCCACTGTCAATAAAGTCATCTCTACTACAACCACTGCACCCCCCACTAACGGTCCTACTGCTAATCCAACCACTAGTCATGCTGTGTCCTTCCACAAATCTGTCTTACAAGGTAGGAATGACAAAAGTCAAGTTCCACAGCAAAGTCCAGAGAGAGAACGTTATTTTAAACTCAGTTGAAGTCTATCTATTTATGTCAAATTTGGAGAGTGTATCATTTGCTGTATGACATATCATGATATATTTAATGAATGCATCCTCCTCACCAATGACTCAATCAATATTATTATCAATAGACATATGTGTGTTTCTGGTCTGAGATTTTGTTGATTGCTTTTTACGAAGACAATTAATTCCACCAAGATTTTTCACACCTTCTTTGTATTACATCCATATATTTAATAAGAGGAAACTATTGTTTCCTCTGTTTTAACTGGAGGGAACAAAGGGGATGATGGTGGACCGTGGACTGGATTGCAGACCGCCTTCTTCAGACTGTTGTTTTGCCTGAGTCAGAGTCTGAAATGAATAGAGAATCATGTATTATTTAAATGTTTTGATACACATGTTATGTACGGTAGGACTGCTTGATTTTTGTCCTAGGCTGGAAAGTCTAAATAACAGGCATTTGATCTCAGAGACTCTCCGGACCATGTGGTGAATACATGGTTTTTACAACCAGGTGTTATTGTTTTCAATTAATAAGGGATAGAATTCATGGGTCACAGCCTCTTTTCTAGATGTTGGCTGATATTTGTGTGAACATGTATAAATATCCGCAAAAACTTTTGTTTGGCTTCTATGCTCCTTAAGTATTTTATCAAATTATATTAAAATGTCACAGTTCAGGGTGTGGTTGGCTGGCAAAAGTGTGAGGACTCAAATGCAGGAACTGGTGGAGCTTTTCTTGAGAATGGATGAGGCTTTTATTAACATTATTTTTTAACATTATTTATTATTTACAAAAAAAAAAAACACTGGCAAAAAGGCCAGGCAGGTTCGCCGAGCTTGGCTTGGCAAAACAGAACATCGACAAAAGGCAGGACTTCAAAAAACTTGGGCAACTGACCTCAAGCAGGCAGACACATGGCATGACAACGAACATCCAACCAGAAACAACGATTCCACACTGAACAATGATCCGACAAGATCATTCAAGATTGTGTGAGGGAGAGGGGCTTATATACTGAGGACACCAGGTGACACAGGTGAGACTAATGACAGAGTCACAGGTGACTGTGATGACAATTAACCAACGCCAGACGACAGCAGGGAAAGGAAAAGAGACAGAGACAGACAGACCTGACAAAAGATCTTAAGTAGAATATTATCTGGTATTGAAGATGAAGTTTCTTATCAACAGCTCAACACATCATCAGGTTAATCCTCTAGAGTAGTCACATGTATTAAATTTAATTTTGTCATTTTAATCACATACAGCTAATGGCTTGAACAAAAGCAATCAAGTAAAAGACTTCAACATTATAATCCTTTTGGAATCCTCATGACTCAGCTGTGAACATCATTAAGTTCAGAGCAGATAAAGTGAATGATGCTATGTCAATGAGATATTTGGTCCCTCAACTACTGTCATGACTGTGAATGATGACTTGATGGTTTCGCTGGACACTGACTAAGTATATCATGCATTACACATGAGGAATATGAAAAAATGACATAAAGCATTAAAACTATCATTTCAATCATTTCAAGTACTCACACACACATTCCTTTTTCAAAGACTCTTAAACCCGTGGACCAACATGCTGATGAGTATTGGATGGGAGCCTGAACCTGTGGTTTGTTTCCTCTGACTTTTATATCCCTTACGCCTCTATTTTTAACTGACTTACATATATGTGGCCAAGTTAAAATGTCACACAATTACCAAGGTGTGTCAAAACTTTGATTAAGGGACATAATTAAATGCATCATCATTATAAACTAAGTGTTTTAATGAAAAATGCAATTAAAATACAGGTGTTGGCCTCACCAAGGCAGGCTGCACTTCCTCAGTATGGTACTTTTCAACCAATATCACCTGCAACAGCAAAGATATACATGAGTGTGTTTTGTATCGGCGTCTCCGAATCTTATGTCTATCAGGCTGTCATTATACGCCCTCTAGTGCCCAGAATTTAAAATTAAAAACTGTATTTTCTATTTTCTTGAGGACAGCCTTCACTACATTACGGCATAGAGTTTTTATACATTTAAAAGGTTTTCTACAATTTCAGAAGGCCATTTTGGCCCACAATCAACTCAAACCTTCAGTATATACATATATGCTCCTTATCTATTTATCTAAAACAATCATTCATCTTCATCTGCTTGTCTATTGCTGGGCCACAGGGGCAACCAGTGCCACCCAGATCACACTGCTCCATTCTCTGAGCCTTCCTGTGGCTGGTGAGCCCACTGGAGGTGGGTCAGGGATTATGATCAGAGCACCTCAGTGACAACCTGGCAGCTGGTGGACTAGAAGCTGAAGCCCATGTCTGCTTCTTTAACTGCTAAGCCACCACTGCTGCCCCCATGATCTACCTAAACTACCTACGGAGTGTGTTTCAAATAGAAAAACTAGTCCAAATAGAGTCAAAAATGGTATTGTACCTGTGCTATATGAGCAGAGGTTACACTCACAATGACATTCTGAGCGCAATCCTGATGGTCAGAGGAGTGGTCACTATTGTGGGTCCAGATTTTTTACATTACTACATTGCTTGGTTAGTCTGCATCTATAAAGTAGCTCTTTGTTTTATTGAGTGTCCTTGAAGTGGGTCTCGGTTTCAAATAGGTTGGAGGCCCATGGTCCAATATAAATGTAATGGCATTAAATAAACACCAAGTGGCGCTGTTGGGCTTCTTTGCTCCATTGACAAACTAACACTGAAAAGTCAGACAGAAACCAAGCCTTTGTGGGACGGTGAGGTTGGTGAAGCTCACAAGAAAAATACAAGAAAATGTGAGTCACGAGAAGCTAAAAAACAAGATGTTTTTGTTAAAACAAGGAGACGGGTGGGAAAAAGTTTACGGGGTCATACTTGTTCCACTGGTGCTCTTGTAGCACACTGTACATTTTCTAGGGGGCAGTTTATTTTGTTACTTAATATGGGGACCCACTACACACCTAATGCATACAGAAAGTCTTGGAGTACAACTTTGTATGACCACAACTGTTGTCCCCCCTCCAACACTGGTCAATCATTCTTCATGCAAGTTATGTATCCATAAACCAGGATCATGCAGATTTCATTTTGGTTGCACTTAGCTAAAAGAGCAAAATGTATCCAACAATGAATACGGTTAATTTGTCCTTACTTTTAAGAAAAAAAAAGATTTTCTTATTAAATTATTTGTTCTGTGGTCGGTTGTGATGGCCTAGTGGTTAAAAAAAGGGCTTTGATCTGCAAGGCTTCAGGTTCAAATCCACCAGCTGCCAGGTTGCCACTGAGGCGCTCCAAGCATATGACTGTCCTAAGCAACCTAACTTCTTGTGGGTGACCCAGCTACGTACAAGAAGATGAAGATGAATGAATGAATATTCGTTCTGTGTTTCACTGGCCCTTTACTGGACTCCAGTCAAGTAGCTGGGGAATTCTGTCATAATTAACAAATACATATAACAGTAATATTGTCACACTACTCAGATTTGGCTCAAAATACTCAAAGGTTATATATTTACTGATGGTGACATCACAAAAAGACCAAATAATCTTGAAATTCTTCTAGTCTAGTACAGAGGTTGAACAGCTGGGAACAGAAGTTGACAAATAATCTTATTGTTTATGCCAGCCTTGATCAACTGACCTCACTATTATACAGTCTGCCTTGAACATTTCTCCTATGTCATGACGCTGTATCAGATCATTTTGGCAATTTTGTTTATCAAACCAAGAAATCACAGCTTAAAAGTCTCCATTAAAACTAGGGGAAATTCTCCAGAGTTGTTGAACAATCAAACATCAGAGGTTGCACAGTAATTAATCCAGGGTGGAGTAACAGCTTTTTTATTGTCTATTCACAGAGGCTGCTCAGGAACGAAAAAATGGAAAGTTTGAGTGGAGACGCAGTCGGCAGAGAGGGAGAGGAAGAGAGAGACAGAGAAGGGCACTGTAGTGTTCTCGTTAGGTAAGAGGAGGAGAGGGGAGGAGTAAGAGGAGATGGAGAGGAGGAGGCAGGGAGGTGGGAGTGAGTAAGAGTGTGGGACTGTCGGAAAGAGAAGGAAAATATAGAATCTAGCCTTGGACATTCCCAGGCTTGAGAGTGGAAGTCAAGCGAGGGGAGGTCTGTTTTTACCACTGATAGCAGAGACCGGAGGAGACCTGAACTCATTGGAGATTCGAAGGAGGTCATGGAGGCTGTTGGACTGTAACTGAGGAGAGAGAAAGTTGTTTTTAGTTTTTGCTTGGGTGGAGAATGTGGAAGGGGAGCAAATCCAGGAAAGAGGTTGAGGACTATGTAGGAATTCCAGACTGAAGTCATGGTAAGTTCTTGGGAAGTGTAGTTTTCATAAACATTGTCCTAGAAAGTTATGTTGATCATCTTGTTGGAAGTAAGATCTTACAAGATGTCCTGTTTCTTTTAAATGTGAACACATGTTTCCTTTTCTTTTATGCAATTTGCAACGTCTGCACACACTGCAGGTCTTTCTGTTGCATGTTTGATCTATTGATCCCCTTCTCAAGAAGAAACTGCCATCTCTTTGCAAAGGCAGTAATTTAGAAGGATGTGACATTAGTGATTCTTGTGGTGGATGTGCAGAGAGGTTTTCAGCTGTAGGAGAGAAGGAAAGAAAAGAGAGCCTCTCTGTTGCATCTCTCGGGACTTTGTTTACCACCCACACCCACACCCACTTGTGGTGTGATCGGTGACACACACTCAGCACACAGACCGAGGCAGATGCCAAACATATGCCAACACACACCAACACCAACCATGAAAATTCAATTAGGGAAAAGAAAAGGAATTAACACAAAGCCAAATGTAATGTTCCAGCTTCTGTTGTGTGTGTTGGAAAGGGTGGAGCAGATTTGGCAGCTGGAGGGAAAAAGAAAAAAAAAGAAAGAGAGAGTGCAATAAGTGAGAAGGGAGGGCGACTACATCTGATGGGAGTTGGACGGCAGCGAGAGTGGTTTCAGTGATGCCGCATTTTCCACACTGGGCCTGGGAGAAAAGTGAGGCAGGAGGAAAAAAATATGAAGAAAAAAAAAAACAAGAAAGAACTGGGAACAAGGGATGACATGGATTTTCAGGGAGTGAAGAACGATTTATCTCTTTCGCAACAGGGAACAGTTTGGAGTTGAAAGGATAACACATGTACAAACATGGAGTGGATCCAACCCAGATCGCAATGGTTGAAAGAATAAAACAACATCTAATGGACCATCAACATCTAACCTACTTTTCTGGTAAAAAAAAAAAAAAAGAACTTAAAAATTACACCAATATTGTTCTATCAACTCTTGAATGCTTTACCTACATCGTTAGCACCATTGCTAGCAGTGTGGGACTCTAGCTTAGTAGGTTGATAGCAACATTGAGAAAAGTTTAAGCAGACTGAGAGTGTCATCCTTTAGACAGCATTGTCTTGCTGTTGGCATCACTACCACTAGATTAAAGAACTAAGCATAAGCGCACGCAGCTTCTTGCAACACTAGCTTGACTCGAAACTGTGGAAAGGTTTGTGTTTTAGCCATACTGACGATTGTACAATTGGACTGTTGTTAGATGTGTTTGAAATACTTTTATTGCTGTTAGCAATGAATCCAGTCATTCATCTTTATCTGTACTGAGACCACTGGAAGTTGTGTAGGGATGGTGCTGTGCTGGGAGTACCTGAGTGGCCACCTGGAACCTGAAGCCTTGCAAACACAAGGCCGAGTCCTTGACCACGAAGCTACCACTGGCATGACAATAAATTCATCTGTCCCAGAAAGGCTTTTAGAATGAAAACAAAAAGTTATTCTGACTAATCGTTGTAATAGAATTCGCAGGTTACTTGGCATCATCAGCCCTGGCTAATACCAGGATTAACTTGTACAAGTTAATCCTGGTACAAGAGCAAGCCAAGCCCTTGTAGTTGGAGCAAGAACCTTGCATGAATGAATGGACTCAAATGCAAGCCACATACAAGGTAGTGTTAAAATTCACCAGTAAATACATATGTAAACACTGAGAGCTGAAAGTGTATCAGAGGGTATTTCCATTGCCCACTTCTACTGTCTTCCGCTGGTTAAACCCTAATAGATTGCGCTGTAACAGTCTGGAACATAAAAGTAGAAAAACAAAGTAGTCTGATGAAATTTGTTGTAGTTGTTTGTTTTAAACAGCTTGGAGCACCAAGCGGGTGGAGATAAGAGCAGAGGAACAATTCAAACAGGGTCAGTGATGTTGTCAGTCACAGGAATCTGTCTTTAACCCAGCTTCCTGTGTTTGTCAGAGGATGGGCACGTGCAGACCAAGACCGAGTGGCACTGCATGTGCAGCTTTTGTCTAAAACACTGTTCCCACATTAGTGAGAGTTTCCTGTGGCATATTTTTCAAGGGTATCCTAAAAAACATTCTGCCACACAAAGTAGGACATTCAGAGCTCTTATTCTTATTTGTGCATTGGAGAGTTGTAATTTCTACTGGTTATTAAGGAAAAAGAGTTGTGCCAACTTTGACTTTTTCAAACCGTTGGTTTAAGCCAATTCGAACATGGTTTCAACCTTGATTTGTCTGATTTGTCCAACAGAATCCTTGCATCAGACAACACAGATTAGCTCAGTCTGTCACTGAAGAACTGAAGACTGTTAAGCTCTTCCTAAAGAAATGATCCAGTAAAGTACATCACGTCTGATGATTCAGAGATGATATTAAGAAGGAAATGAGTTATGGACCTTCTTCCCCTTTTGTCTACAGACTTTTTCTGTTCTTTTAATAACCCTGGTCTTCTCTTTACAGTTTCCTCTTTTTTTGTTATGTTTCCCTCTAATCATCTCATCTGTCGTCACTCCTTCCATTCTTTCTGTCTTCTGGGACTAACATCTACTACAGTGGGGGTCTTCATCTGGATCCTATCATGGTAAGCACTGCTTTTTCCCATCCCTCTCTCCCCCTGATCAGCTTTCTCAACCCCTGCCCCAATCTGCTCTGTCTGGGTCTTTCCTTGGCTGTCTGGTTCTCTCCGAGAATCAGAGTCAGTTAGTTTCAATGTCAAACATTAACAAGCTAACTTGAAGTGCAAGTAGAACCATTTGTATTTCCCATTTTCCAACCATTCCCATTCCAAGATCTTTTCTCTGTGACTGAGTTTGTCTTGTTATGTTCCGTCTGAGATCAGCATCTGTCTGGACTAAGTCTCTTCCATTTACGTCAGTACAGAAAAGAAAGACAGGAAGTGTGATGCATGTATGACATTGGGCAGAGACTGTATTCTTGGTAAATTGGAGACAATTTGAGGATACACACTCATGCACCCTGGTACTTCATGTTCCTGCTGAGCTCAATCACTTTTTCAGCATCTGTAGGATTAAACAGAATAGAACAAGTGAAATCTTAGCTGTTAAGATAATGTTGAAAATTATGATACCAAACCTAATAGTCACAAATCTCTTCTATAACTGGAAGGATATTCCCCCAAAGTACTGCTACACCCTGCGCCTTGTCAAGCATTTTCTTCTAAAAAGAAGAAAAAATAACTTTTGTGTATTTTTAATGACAGCATTTACTTTGAAACCTGTTGCATTATTTCATCTGGAAACATGAAATCTAATAGGTTCTATTTACAGAGAACACAACAGTTCCACAGTAGGACTTCTCTAGGATTGGACATACAGCTCCCAAAAAAAACGGGAGACCAGATCAAGCTAACCAGACTCTGATGGAGGAGGAAGTTCTCGCAGACTTGCTTGACAATCCTCCGACTCCCCCTCCTCCCATGCTGGAGTTTAACTGGACCCGCTCTGTTCTGTCAGTGAGACACAGGGACATTAGAACCTCTTTTCACAGCAGCTACACCAACACACAACATCATCAACCCCAGCTGACTGCTTTACTATGGTCTACAGCTGACAGCAACAGTCCCCAATACCTGGTGATTGTTGTGAGTTGGTTTAAAAAGTCTAACCCAAACAAACACATGTGGTAATGAATGAATTATATTTGTATGTTAATTTATAAGTTGTATGAATGGACAATTAATCAGTAAAGGCTTGTCAGAAATTCAGCTGCAGCTGGTCTTTGATACACAAGCCATCAAAAATACACAAAAATACCAAAAGTATTCACTCAAACCATTCAAATCAAGGACAGGAAAGGAAATAAAACTCCTTGTCATTGTGACATTGTGATTCACACCACTGCACACAACGAAATGTGACCTCTGTATTTAACCCATCACCAAAGTGAAGAGTGGGCAGCTTTGAGCTGAGAGTGGCGACGGTGCCATGCTCAGTGGACCTCAGTGCTAACTTAGTGGTAAGGGATTAGAGCCGGGGACCTTGTGGACCGCTTCCTTAACCACTAGTCTACAGTCATGGAAAAAATGATTAGACCACTCTGCTGTTTTCTTCAATTCCTTGTTCATCTTAATGCCTTGCTCCACTAAAGGTTTATCACCTGGGGGAAACAATGAACACAAAACCATGNNNATGCAATGACTAAAAGCACTGTATTTGTCAGTACAATGTTATTGCTAGTGATGTAGGAACGGAAGTGATTTTTGTCACTGTCAAT
>JAFBJS010000845.1:12615-51318 GCA_016785265.1 Paraplagusia blochii
ATCTGTTTTGTCCAGATTAATGTAGATTAAGTGGAAGCAGACTTTTAAATGGACAAGAAATTAAAGAAAGAGTGGTCTAATTATTTTTTCCATGACTGTATATTCTGTATAACTAAGAGCAAGAAGTTACAGAGCTGGGGAGTAGAGCAGGTAAAAGCTCTACACCCCTTGGTGGTGAGACGGGCAGAGAGCCAAGAGGATAGAGGAGGATGATCTGAGGTAGCCAGAGGAAACAACAATATGGAGAAGATCTGTGAGATACGGTGGTGCAAGGTTATGGATGGATTTAAAAGCAAGCAGAAGGATTTTACAGCTGATGCGGGACTAGTAGTGATGTGATGAGTAAAGTGGGCTGATATGGGCAGCTGAGTGATCCAAATCAGGTGTCCTAATCACTTGGCCTGTCCACAGGTGTATGAAATCAAGCACTCAGACATGCAGACTGTTTTTACATTATATTTTTGAAAGAATGTGCCGCTCTCAGGAGCTCAGTGAGTCTTTGGATGCCACCTGTGGACTGAATAATCACACCTTTCCATCTGGCAATCTGATGGAAGAGTTTGTGTTTGGAGGTTGCCAGGAGAACGATACATTTTGGACTGCATTGTGCCAAGTGTGAAATTTGGTGGAGGAGGAATTATGGTGAGGGGTTGTTTTCCAGGAGTTGGGCTTGGCCCCTTGGTTCCAGTGAAAGGAACTCTGAATGTTTGAGGATAACAACACATTGTGGACGATTCCATTCTTCCAAACTTGTGGGAACAGTTGGAAGCAACTGTGAACCAGTGCATAAAGGAAGGTCCATAAAGACATGGATGACAGAGTCTGGTGTGGATGAACTTGACTGGCCTGCATCCAATAGAGCACCTTTGGACAGAGGAGACTGAGAGTCAGGCCTTCTCCACCAACATCACTGTGTGACTCCACTAATGCTTTTTTGAAAAAAAAAATGTCAGAAATTCCTATAAACATACTTCTCAAACTTGTGGACAGCCTTCTCAAAAGAGACATCATGTTGAACTTTATGGGTTAGGAATGTAATGGTACTTGGAACCAAGGCTGGTGAGCAAATACTATTGGTAATACAGTGTATACAATCAGGCTTAACCAAAAGTAAACAGCTAGTGTTATGTGCCAATAAATTATTCACACTTTATGTTGTTTCAATAGTTTTTGAATGTAATAACCTGCATTGACTCCTTGCATTTAAATAGATTTTTTACCTGGAGTTGACAACAGTTAAAGCCAGCACTTTAACTTTCCAGCCTGAGAGGTTGGTCCGTTTGACCAAGAGCAACAGGCAAAGACTGATTCAGAGCTGATTAACTCCCGGACTCCTGCGTTTTTTTTTTGACGCATTGTGCATCTCCAATACACAGGTCCCTAACCCTAAGGTAGAACAAGTCCACAGAGATTTGAGTTTGGTGCCACTTTGGCCGTGCTGTTATAAGGTTCGGGGGTGAAGTCAGGGATTAAAAATTCTGCTCTACAGCCAAGAAAAAGAGCAGAGAGGAAACAGAATCTGGCATCTGCCAAGAACGACTGAGCTCACTCTGCCTTCTGTCTCCATACTGTACCTCCCCCTAGAGTTAGGGGAAAAATCTCCAACCCCAACATTTACTTGTGTATGGAAAATTGGCTTTCCCTTATATTATGAATGTATTTTGGAATTTTCCTTTTGGGCTATTGTGAGCAAATGTCTGGTAATGAAGGATGTTCATAAACTTTGTGTATTAGCAACATTCAAAATTCTGACCAAAACATTTGATCTATATTTAAAGGTATTTTTTGCCTTTGTTATTTGTGTGTATAATTCTGTATATAATTCCAATAATTAAAATTATAATTTTGATCCATCATATCTCAGGCCTTCTTGCCGTATCCTCACAGACCAGGCCATGTCCAAAACCATTCCTTGTTCCTTATTTTCCGATCTGTTTTGGATTTGATGAATTAAATTTTTCCCTCTCAGACAAAGTCACATAACTTGTGGTCCACAGAAACATTGCAGTTTATGTTTTACTCATTCTGTCCACTCCTGTGGGGAGCCACAACCCCTGTGCACACAAAATCTAAACAAGCACTGCTCCAAAAAATTAGTTTTCAGACACGTTTGAACCTGAGTCTTCTTCCATAAACTCCAGCACAGGCTCTTCATCATTCTCTCCGGGCTTTTCTCTTTTCTTTTTTCCATACTCTGTTCTCCCTTCTCAGCTTTTTCCTACTATTGAATTCATCCCTTCGGTGATTGCATTTGGCCCAACGAGAAAGTCCCACCGTAATCGTTATCAGATGATGTTGGGGGAGTTAAAGGAAGGTGAAACAAGATTGGCTTTAAAAAAGGAAAAATAAATAGAAGCCAAGACGTGAGGAGAAGAGACACAAAAAGTAGAGTTGTGGGAACTGTCAGGGAGGCTAAGATGATGATGTGAGGTCGGGCTGAAAAGGAAAAATATAGAAAGTAACAGAGAAAAGGAAAAAAGAGGAAGGTATAAAAACTTAAAAGTTCTCATAGCAACAGTAAGGGTAGAAAAATAAACAGTTCTACGTGTTGTGTGACCTTTTGGATCACCCTTCAACTCAGCCTGCACCGCTACGATCTGTGTTTCAGACTATGAAGACAGAACACGGCTGTAAATAAGAATACTGCAGAAGTTTTTAGATAACGACATATCTATTAGGTCTCTTAAGTCTCTTCTCCTTTGAGACTCACTGCGAAAAAAGGATTATTTGAAGAAGCAAATTAACTTTTTTTTAAAGCTGCAAAGGTACTGTGCAAATTATTTTATGAATATAATTCCATATTTATTTAAAGAACTGAATAACACTTACACCTATAGCCCTGACCCATCAACACTGAAAACCACATTTGAACTGTTTTTTTTCAGCATTTATTACCAAAATAATCACAAATGGTGTTGGATACAAAATTGTATAGTTGGTTTGTTTATGTAAATACGGGTAAAATAACAACTTTTGTGAAGAAAGGAAATTCTGCTGTAGTTATAATGAGAAGAAAAAATGAAAAAAATAGCTAAATGATGTAGGCTAAATGTAATAACAAAGAACAAGCAAATAGTCAAACTAGAATATAATTAAATATAACCTTAAATCCTTGCCAAGGTTACCCTGCTTAGCATGTCTAAGCATGTCTTGTGAAATAGATAAAATTAACCCAAACCAATAATGAGCCCCTTGTGGAAAAACCACTGTAATTAATAAAAAGAATTACATAAAAAACAACTATTTTAGCAAAAGACAAAAAGAAAAAGAGTTAATAACAAATATGCCCAGTTTTGTAGTATGTGTACTGAAGAGGTTCAGAGGAATATACATTATCTGAAGTGGCCCTGATATCATAACTATTTTAGTAGGTTCTTCACACATCTTACTGAACACTACATTTCCTTTAAGGGAGCCCTTGTGTAGGATTGAAAATAGAATTGGCCAGACTTTACCTCTTTCTCAAAATTCAGGATTCAGAGTCACATACCAGTTCTATTATTCTTCCGCTCTTAAAAACAAGGGAGGTTAGGGATCAAGATCAATCTTATAGGCCAAAATTGACTTGAGCAAAGTTTCTGGATAGTCAGTAATTAAGCTTTAGGGTTGGATTTTGGTCAATAGTGGAGACTATTCAAATTAAGATGAAGGTTCTCATAAATACTGATAGATAAGCATGTGTTTAATCAGGAGTTAACGTTCCTGTGGTTCCCAGACTCTTTTGTTCTGGCTGTTTTTACATTTCTTGGTCATGGAGGAAATGTTTGACACTCCCCAGACCATACAACAGGAAGCTGAAAGTCAAATATGTGTGAGTGTGTGTGTATAAATTAGTTTGTGTGAGCGTAAGCATGAGATTGTGTGTGTGTCAGCAAAAAGTGATACATGTCGGCTGTTAAACACAAACGCAGACATCAGAGTTGTTTCAGGGTCTGCCCACGAATTAACTCTTTCTTACCCTCCTTCTATTAGGGTTCGGAGGCGATGGAGGACTGTGTCCAGGGGGCACTGTCATCACTTTATCCTCCATTTGAGAGCACAGCACCACCATTACTCTCCCAGGTATATACACGTGTTTATTTCTGTTAAAATGAAACATGCAGCGGCAATTAAATCTACTGTTAAAAGAGGGAAATGTTACATTCAGAGATTAACAAATGAGATTTCTAATAACTTCTTGTTTATTATCTTCAAATTAAATTAGAAAATATCTCTAAAAATGTACACATAAAGTGTACAATAGTCTATAGTTGTGACTACTGGACAAAGACGAAAACAGATAAACATTCATCCAAATTGATTTTTGTGTTGTCCCAGGAATTCCATGCAGCCTTCACAGAGACGTCTGACTACTGAAAGACAACTTGTATTGGATTGAATGACGGCTTTCTAGTATAAATTCCTGACGACATGCTGTGAATTTTTATGCATTCTGTGTGTTTGACTTGCTTAAAATTCCCAGGGTTTCAAAGAATGATGTGTGTGTGTTACAATTGTAGTTTTTCCAGACATAAGTCTTAAATCACATCATTTATCAGGAGACAGCAGAGTTTCCCCCTACCCTTTTAACTCTTAATTTCTTTTTCAGGTTTTCTCAGTCCTTGAGTCAACCTATCAACATGACAGTCTTCGCTACCTCCTGGACTACTTTGTTCCTGCCAAGCACCTCCTGCACAAACTGCAGCAGCATGCCTGTGTGAGTCCCAACCCCAAAGAAGCCTCTAGAAACCAGAACAAATGCACACACCCTCGAAGGCCCCTTACTGTCTTTTGTAGAGGATCTACTCTGCAAGTTTAGGTTTTTGAATGGCTTTAACTTAGTCAACATAATCAAGGCCTGTTATTAGTCAAGTCCTGTGCCCTGTTGGAGGCCTTGCTAGAAGTCAGTCCAGAAGATGTCACGGGTATCAGTTGCACACCAGTTTATGCCAGTTTATGTCCAATTTATGCCACATATCCAGTTGGACCCAGTAAGAATGTTGTTGTTTCTGTCTTTATGGTCAGTTTTAGATAGTGTTAGAGCAGATAGGCAGGAAATGTAATTGGAGAGGATGGGAGTGACAGGCAGTAAAAGGTCCAGCTGGCTTGGACTCCAGGTTGGGGCCCGCTGTTTAGAGTGCATGTCTACACATGTAGCAGCAAAAGACCTTTTATTCAGCAATAATGTCAGCCTTACTTGGTTGGTGTTTCAACTGCTTGAGTTCCTTTATGTAAGGGATGATTGTGCAAAGGAGGAAAGGAGAGAGAATCTAGAGTTGTGGAATATCTGACATGTTGTTCTGTGATTAGATCTCTCAGCATGGTCCATGAAAGCCCTGTCTTTATTTGTACCTGGTGTTCAGAAGTCTTTAGACACGCAGCACAGCATAGCACCTGGTCACATGGGGACTCCTCCCGTGCGTGAAGTGAAAGTTCAAGGCATGCATTATATGTCACATGCATGACCCCTCTTTACCAGTCATTTAGCTACACTCAGGAGGGTCCCGTCTGCCTCTGAAAATCTTTGCTGGTTGGTAAAAAGAGTAAAAGTATCTGGTGAAATCTGAGACCCTCAAGCCTCTGTCACACTTCAGACAGAGGTTTCCTGCGTTGGACCTCCAATGACGAAAGACGTTTACAGAAGGAAATAGACTTTTGGGCCATATAACATAATCAGAGCAGGACTGTGTTACAGTGAGCTAACGGTGAGGCATCAAGCATCTTACCACTGATTGTAATGGTAAGAAATAAAATAAATACCACATAAATTCTTTTTTTTTTTTTTTGAAAAACTCTTCAGTTAAACAAACACAGTTTTGGGAGTTTCAGAACATCTTTCTCATATTTTCTACTGTTCTACAAATTCCCACTCAGACGTGTGCAGCCATTGTGAGCAAACTGTGTTTTCATTGTCGCTGAGGACGGGAGTTAGACTGTGAGTCACGACAATAATTCCTTCCATATGTGAGCGTGTTACTGCTGAGAGAGACAGGGAGAAAGAGAGAAAGAAAGAATGAGTAATGGAGGAGGAGGTGGAGGTTGAGGAGTGGGAGTTGAAGACACAGGGGGAGAAAACATGGCATTCATTCATGGGGCTGCTGGCGTGCGCGTGCATGCATGGCCGTGCAAGAAAAAAACATTCGATGCTGGATGTTGTGTAGATTATACTGGGCTGATTGAGGATTTTCTTAGGAATGGGAGGCGGGGGACGAACAAACCAAACACTGGGGATCATTGAGGGAGAGGGAGTCAAGAGGGAGGAGTGCTGAGAGTTTACAGAATGTTGCAGCAACTCAGAAGAGACAAACTTTTTGTAGGAAAAAAAGGTTTTGAAGTAAGTTACTGTTTGGTGCTTTTCTTAAACAGTGACAGGACAGGGCTCATAAAGGACAAGTTCCACAAAAGAGAAAGCAAACAGGAGACAGACATGAGGCCAGATGGAGGAGAAGTTGAGTAGGGGACTATAATTTGATCAGGTCTCATGAGTCTGAAGGGCACGGAGGAGACGAAGGTGGGAGGAGCTCCCATGTCAGTCGATTAGATGTGACTTGGAAAGAGAAGAGGGAGGTTCTGGATTGAGTTTTGTTCCTCGGATTGAGACAGAGTCTGGACATAGATCTGACAGAACATTTATTAAGGTGGGAACAGTGTTTGGAGGGAGGATAATTGAATCCATCCCAGCAGGACCCTTCACCTTGTTGTGGGTTTTTGTTTATTCAGATACATGTTGTCATAGCTCTTAACCTTTCAGGAGACAACAGTCTTTGATGGACAACAGCTGTGTGGTGGTGACTGACTCACCCCGTAGCCAGTTCCAGAGACTTCTATGCCCCATCACGTGAAGCTGAACAGTTTTTGTGGTGGAAAATGTTTTTGCAGATCACATGTCTGACATTTGTGTATGGCACTGGCCCAGGCCGAGCACAGCTTCTGGATAGTGGTGACCATAGCAGAATTAGTTCTAGAAGTTGGACACATCTGAGCGACCAAGCTGAAAAGTACAGAGTTGCATAGCTGCAGCTGGTAGGTGTGGACTGTGGTTTAAGAGTGGGAGTGCACTTTTGTACATGAGCATTAAATAGAAAAGGCTTTGAAGGTTTGAAGTGGAGTTCTCCAGGATTGACAGAACACTAGGGTCTAGCCAACACCAGGAAGAGAATTGGCAAATGTGTTTCGGTTTATGTTTCTTTTAAAAATAATTTTCTGTGCTCTTCTCAGTCACAGTATATCGGCTGCTTGTTCCTCCACTCTGGCTGGCCCCTGTGCCTGGGAGAGAAAGTCGTGGTCCAACTTTCCACCTTAGACTGGAGGCTCCTGCGCTGCCATGACTTCTATCTGCAGGTTGTGCCCTTTTCAACACGCTGCCCCCGTCTGGCTCTGAAATGTCTGGCACCTGGGGGACGCACTGTTCAGGAGATATTGGTCCCCGAATCGCAGCACCCCCTGGTGTTTACAACTGAGTGGTTGCACAGCATCAATAAAGAACGAGGCTACAAGAGAGAAGGTAAGATCCAGACGAAAGAATGAGAAGCGTTAACGGAACTGGTTTTGTGAAATTTTTTGTCAAAACTTACTTTCAGCATTCCCACCTGCTGGGGCTTAAGAAATTCAAGACATTTGTATTGGTTTGCACTGTATTGTTGTTTGTTGGATATAAAATGTAACATTTTTTGTTACATCCATCCTACACAGTTGGAGGAGGGCTTGACACCTGTCTGGTCAGCACATGTGATGGTGTGGTTCGCCTTCCGTGGAAGGAGGTCGTCTACCCAAAATTCATCCATGACCCTTCAGAAGAACTAGGCCTGATGTCAAACTGTGATGGATCTTTGTCCAGCCGTTTGCCCAGTGATGGAGGTAGCAGCCTTGGAGGATGGGGTGGATCATCCTCTGGAGAACCTGACTCCTGGTCCTGGGATGAGGAGGAAGATGATTTACTTCCAGATGGTCTGGATTCAGAGTCTGCCCTTACACGAAGAAGGCGCAGTGAAGACGGTCTTGGAAGAACAGCTAGACAGCCTGAACTTGATGGAGACTATGTTGAACTGCTGGAACCCAGAGGGGGGCCGGATGGAGGAGTTGATTCTAGGCAAAGGTACCTGGAAATGCATGGGATCTCCAAAACCAAGACCTTGCCTCTGTGTAGAAGAGGCAAGGCAATAAAACTCCGAAAAGGCCGAGCTTGGGGGTACGGAAGAGTGGATAGGACAGGGAGTTTTCGGACATTACCAAACAAGGGGGATCGGTTGCTCCCCCAGCCTCCATCAGGAGCTGTTGAACCTGGCAGGGGGAGAAGATCTTACTCCTCCTCTGTCCACGACTCTGATGAAGGTGATAAACTAAGGAGGGATCTTGAAGGGATTGGAGGTGGACTCTATTTTGATGGCCAATTCAAGGAGAGAAGACCAGGTGTTGGCAAGGAGCGAGACAGCAATAGTCTTTCACTGCCATACAGAGATGAAGCCAGAAGTAAAGACTCTGAGAGTGGAGATAGCTCGATTACCACCAAAACCAATTACTCAACGGACCACAAAATCGTAGAGGGACAATCAGATAATGGGTTTCACTCCGACTCAGTTTTTGAGGACACCGACAAACCATTAAGTGGGGACAGTGATGCCACAACACCAACATCGGATGCACCAGAGAAGCTGTTTACTGGAGTCCCAGAGGGAACAGAAGTTTCTGGTATTGACTCCAAAAAAAAGAGTTCCATGAATCCTAAAGTAACAGAAGAAAGAGAAGAAGAAAAGACAGATGACAGAATGTGCCCCAGAGGAAAGGAGGTGAAAACTGCAGGATTCAGAGCACCGAGGTAAAGTTCAAGTGGAAGAGCCATGCTAACATTTGATCATATTGGCTTTCCTTCTCACACCAAGGCATGAAAGAACAGATAACACTTAGGTGCAACAACTGCACAAAGTATTGATTGTCCATATGTGCATGCTTGTAGGTCTGAAACAGCTCATAAAACATTGTGTTTCTTATGAAGAATTCTCTTTGCTTCCTCTTTAGGAGAAAAAGGAGGGGAAAAGGGGCCAAAGGGAGAGCAAAGTCTGGAGGCCGAGTACAAAGAGGCTTGAAACAGCAAAACAAAGCACCTCAGTCAAGTCCAACCAACCACTCCACCCAAACAAAGCTACCCATCAAAGAAACAACCCGCTGCAAATCACCAGAGCAGACTGACAAACTTGATGGAGTTGCCAATGTTGATGATTTGGATCCTGGGAACAACAACAGCACTGAAGGCATGTCAAGGAAATATTACACTCTGCCTAATATCTGAGTGAATATTTGTAGTTACACCTAACTCTTTGTGTCAAAAGGGTCTGAAACCAAATTGCTGCCTGTCTGTAATGGCCAATCAGACACATCACCTATTAATCAGTCCGGGTCAGCAGAGACGTGTCCTGATCAAGTGAACGGCATCATGTTCAAGGAGCCTCCATTGCTCAGGGAAGTGGACACTGATCTGCTGCGTTCAGGGAAGTTAAAGTTGACAGGTAATAATCTTTTTATGATTTTATCAAGTCATCTTTTAACATGTTGTTATAGTTGATGGCATTTTTTTTCAATCTAAACCAAATGTCTATAAAAGTACCCTAATCCTGATCTTTACTCTGGTATCTTATGAATGTACTGAAATTTCATTCTGCGGACTCAAAGGGACTATTGGAACGAGCTCAGTCTTAGTCTTATCAGGTACAGTGTTTCACTGTGATGGTGTTTGTGCTGCTGATCCGTCACAGGTACTGTGGACAGGCTGGGACGTGCACTGGTCATCATAGAGAAAGATGAATCACAGGAGGAGGAGAAATTCTCCGAACTGGAGATGGCTCGGGTTCTGGCTTGCTACCACAAAATCACGCGGTAATGCAGTAATCAAGCTGTTCAGAGTTTTATTTCTATCCATATCTCGCGATAAAGCCCTCAAGAATCTTCAAAAGAACCCAAAAATAATTAGGTTTTAATGGTTAAAAGTCAACAATATTGTGTCCACATAAAACACTACTCTATAAAAACTAAAATTTAACAATCATTAATGACTAAACATGTTTTTTTTTCACTTGGAGGGACCCAAAGGTTTTTCCAATGGATCATGGATACATCAGGACAATTATTTCAGATTACAAGTTGGATTAGGGATCAGGATTCTCTGAATTAGAGTCCCTGCAGGATAGAAGAGCAGTCAAAGTCTCAGTGACTTAGAAAGTTAGAATCATAGTTACTAAAATCCTTCATATCAACAAACACTTTTTATGAAAATCATACATGTTAAAAGTAGATTCAGATTAAATTCACTGCTCCTGCTTTAACGCTTTGCTCCATCTGTCCCCATCAGGCCAGCAGCCAAAGAAAAAGGTCTCACTGTGTTGATGGACAGCAGACAGGCTCCACCCTCTGCCTGCTGCCTCTCTTTCCTTAAAATGTTCCAGGTATGGGCCAGGGGTTGTTAGGTCATGTCATGAGTTCAGACTCAACAAATGTTTGCTGGTGTGTTTTTGATTTGTCTGCAGATGTGATCAATGAGCTCAAGCATATGATGATTTTCTTTTGTTTGGTGAACGTGTGTCTAACAGAACTTGGTTCCTGGAGGTCTGGGATCTCTTCTGGTTTTGGTGGAGGAGCAGCAGGCGTCTTGGTCTCCTGATCTGGAAGGAGCTGAGGTGACTTCATGCAAATGACATGTTTATGGACAAATTTACACACTGTTTGAACCACAATAATGAAGTGCATGAGAGAAATGAATGTTAAATGAACCTCTGCTGCCTAGAATCATAACAACGCCGGCGCCTGTTCATTTGCAAAATGCAAACGAATGGAAACAACACTTAATAAACTACGTTTGCTTGTGTGTGCTGCTAAACGTCTTGATGAACATCAGATGAACATCAGAGCTGCGACTCACTCTCGGGCCTGATTTCCATACATTTGGCACCCAGCCTGTGTTTGTACACGACTCTCCTCCAAGTGCTAATTCAGCTGACTGCTCTGTGTGGATGTGCACAGATCTCACTGTCTTTCACACAGGCATGAGAACGTCTTTTTACTGACCATGTGTTTTGCATTTAAAACCTGGCTCCATATAAATGCTGCATGTTACGGGGAAATCCGGCCCAACATACTTTAACACTGTTTGGATAAAGCGACAAAAAAACGTTTATTTTAACTAATGTGGTCATGAAAGGAGACAGTTGTTTAATTTTATAATAATAATTAATAATAATTTATAATAATAATTTAATAATACATCTGGACTTTGTCTTTTTTGACAACTGACTAAGGTTTTCTGTTATTTTATTGTATTTATGTTTACTTTTGTAATTAAATAAAATTGTGAAACATTACATTACATCAAAATACTTTTTATTCTGCATATTTTTCATTGCTTCTGTGTAAAAATGGTCCTGGGTTTTTAATTAACATCACCAGGGGCGGAGCTCATTTTTGTTATTGTCTTAATTTTCTACAATTCAGTTGAGTGACTGTTCTGCTTCCTTGTGCTCTTTTTTATTTTTTTGCCCATCTTTAGGTCCATGTGGTTCCAGGAACAACTGTCCTTCAGCAGTATGTGGACAAACAGCAACTGCCTGTGGAGATGGACGGGGACTTTGTCCACTGCCATTTAGACTGGCTGACATTCAGACTTGTGAGGGAATTTTCCTTCCATTTCTTTACTTTTCACGTCTTAAAAGACGTTTCCATTTGTTTTGTTATATGGTATACTATGCTTTGGACCCAAATGTGTCTGTGAAAGTTGGCAGGAATTGTCAGTGGGGCCACTTAAACTTGACTAAACTATTTAAAATGTAAGGTAGCAAAAGTTAGGTTTGAAACAATCAAGTCATTTGTTCAAGAGAACCCTGAGTTCTCTTCAACAAAATACTCACAGCAGCCCAAAGTTACAGGTATATGGTACATAAAACTTACCTAACACAAAACACACATTTAAGTGCACAATTATTAAAAATATCAGTAGTAAAAGTGAAAACCAGCAAGTTACATTTTAACACGCCCAAGCATTAAAGGAGAATGTCTGGATAACTGAGGTCAACTTTGGTGGTCTGGGTTTCACAGATTTACAGGAAGAACAAACCAAGTCCACCACTAGAGAAATGTAAATTCAAAAGGCACTTCATGTGTTTTTCTCTGCACTGTGTTAATGCTTCAGTATCCAAACAAATCAAAACAAGTTCTTCTTCCTGACCTTTCTCATGGAATATCTCACGGATTGGACATTATTTTGGTCCACACTGTGGCCCCTCTGAGTGTTTCCAGCTCTTTTTAGTGATGAAATGAGTAAAAAAAAAAATCGCCTTCTCCGATCACACTTTTGAGTTTTCTTTTCTCAGAGCCTGGAAAGTTTGACAGAACGTTGTGAGAGTGCCCTCTCACTTCTGGAAGAGGCACTGCAGTCTATGGAGGCTCAGCCAATGCCAGACAACATCAAGGTTTTCAAACCACACAAATATTTTTGGAAATTGTTTTACAATAAAAACCTTCGCAGAATATTTATGAATTTGAATTTGTTTTCTTTAGAACGTCCCTCTGACTATTGAGAAACACCGGCAGCTCATGGCCAATGTCTTGGCTGACCAGCGCTTAACGGAACTGCAGCAAAGGGGTGGAGCCTGGCTTGCAGGACTGACCAATAGCTCATCTAGACTGCCACAAAGGTCACCAGACTGCAGGTAGATCAGTGAGCTGAATTTTCTTGTCCAGATCCAACTAACTGAGAAAAATCCATGTTCAAATCCAGGTGTATTCAGAGACAAGGGTTTTTAGTTTGATGACCTCGACACAAACAGATGACAAACTGAACCAAAAGAACCAACAATCAATCAATCAATTCAGGAGCAAAGTCCAGAAAATCTTTGTCTTAGTCAGAAAGAAGGGGGGAGACCAAAGTTGGTTTTATGGAGTCTACGTGGTTAATGCATTATTGACATGTCATCACAGATGTTGGCAGTTCATAGGATGAAGTGTCCCTGGGCTGAGAGTAGACATAGACGTAGATATTAAAAAAAAAAAACACAATACACAGGCAGCAGATGTGTCTCCAGGCACCATAGACCTTCATGTCTTCTTCCACCAAAGTCTGTTCCCCCAGTCAGACGAAACAATTATGTATTGGACCAGTTTGCAGGACAAAAATGACATCCAGCTGGAGGAGACCAGAGTCATGATGATCGTGTCTGAAGGATGATCTAAACGCTGATGCAATTGCTTTTCTTCCAGTAGGAAAATGCTTTTGTCTCAGGGTGTGAGAGGAATGTGACCACTGGCGTGCACAGATTTTTTGAGGGGCAGATGCTCAATGAAAAACATGGAATGACCGGCTACCATATCATTGATGTAGTACCGCTAAAGCACTTTGTGTAGTTACATTAAATCATTGACAGCATTTAGGTTTTTCTACAAAATCATTGTGTGATAAAATTATTTTTTCTGGTTGATTCAGGGCTGCTCTTGCTGCCACTTCCAAACTCTATGACAGCGTGGACGACGCCCTGCATCGACTGGTACGAGTTTCCAATCAGAGGGGTCGGGACCTGGACGCCCTGGGACGACTAGCAGGACTGGTGAACAAACTGGACAAGGTGTGACACAGAGGAGGGGGGAGAAAAGCTCAGGGCATTTTGCTATTTCATTTCTTTTCTCCATGAATCTTGAAGGATTGGGGAATGAAAATATTATTTAACTGTAATGTTGGTGACCTGATGTCAAGTTCTTGTAGTGAATAATGTCTCATAAATGCATCTGGCTCATGAAACTTTTCCACATCAGATACTAATCTTCCATCGTGGCAGTTTGTAGTTAGACAAAAACATCCAAAATAAATTTGACTGCGTAGCCTTTTATACATCTTAGATTTTTCATTGGCTCTTTCTGTGTCAGTCACCACTAAAATGTCCAACCATCTTATCCGTTACCCGGTCACAAGGGGCAGCAGTCTCTTTGACCACCTCCCAAATGACACAGCACCATTTGAGCCCTCTGGAAAGGCCAACCACCCTAACTGGGATTTCAACCTGTCCAGGTGTCGAACCCTGGAGTTCCACACCACTAGGCCTAAGCCACACCATTAAAATTAATTAAAATAAAGCTGGTTTCCATCTATAGCACCACCCAAATCTCAGCACATTGTTTCAATCAAGTTTTTCTATCTGTATCTGTTGCTCTTGTTCTTCCTTCCCTCACACAGGAATATATCTCTATGTCTGTTCTTTAACCTTGGTTTCCTTCCTCACCTTTGTCTCCTATTTGTCCTTCTATTTTGCAGTGCGATACTGAGATTGAACGAGTGCAGTCACAGCTGGAGGACTACAAGGAGCCTCCACTGTCGCTGAGCAGACTTTCACTGAAGCAGCAGAAGTTTAAGACATTCCGAGAAACAGCCAACGTGAGTGCTTCAGCCCTGTCCAGTATAAGTTATTATTTTTTTAAATTAATTGTAGATTATTAAAGAGGACAACAAGACAAATACAGCTGTATGTTAACCAAAGCAATAGAGTTCAAACTAAAGTCACCTTAAAAATACCAAAAATACCAAAATAAAATACCAAAGCATCCTGGTCAAATATAAAAGTTAAGGAAACATGAAAACATGAGCATTATATTTGCTATAATAGTAAAGTGTCAGTACAAACTAAAGGACCAGTCCAGTCCACAAGAACCAATAATTAAGTCATGAAAAAGAGATCATTTAACGGTGAAGACTCTTACCATATACCCAGTCTTGTCCTTCCAAAGTTTTACGAAGACTTATGGGACAGGGGATCTTCTTGAATCTTCTAGGATCTTCACAGTGAGGCCCTGTCTGTGCTCAACGACTTGGAGAACTGGTGTGAGCTGGACTGGGTCGGGCTGAGTGAGGTCCAGATCAGTCTTCCTCCAGTGAGAGAGAAGCTGAGAGACATGTCCCACTGTCTGTCCGACTGCTGGACTACATTAGACAACACCCAGAGGCTGCTGTCCACGCTGACGGAGGTGAAAGAACATATGTGTCAGACATATTTAAAGATGACCTTTAAATTATTTTTACTGCTAAGTTTTGGTGATAAAATGCTTCCCTGGGGTGGAATTCAGGCCTGACTAAAAAATCATTTTCTTCTCCTTGTCTCCACTCCAGGCCACTCAGTGGTGTGATGCAGTCTCCACAAGCTCCTGCTCTCAATCTCAAGCCGCAACCACCTGCCCTCTGGCATCTTTACCTCCAATCCCTCCATCTCGCTTCCAAGACGCTCGGTCCTTGGCCATAGAGCTGGGAGGTGGGGCCCTACTGGACCTGTGGACCCAGACTGTAGAACGGTACCAGAAGACTGTAGCACAGGTGAAGCCTCGGTTCCTCCAGACTGACAGGAGCCATAACCAGGGTCAGGGCCGACCGAAGACTCCTTCTGCCAACAGTCTGTGGGATCTGATGGGTCAGGAGGGAGAGGGAGACTGGGGTCTGGGAGCTGGAGGAGGTGATGGGGGGCTACAGTCCTGGGGATCCTTGGCATCGCTGTTCAGACCACAGACCTGCTCCACCTTAAAGATTGGAGAAGATAAGGGGAACAAGAAAGATGGAGCAGGGGGAGGAGGAGTAGGAGGAGGAGCAGGAGGAGGAAAGTTTCTGCAGAACCTTCTGAATGCTGGGAAGAAAAGCGTGAGTTCAATTCTATCGAATGCAAAATGGTTTTTCAGAACCAATTTATCAGCTTATTTATTTGCTTTACCTATCTTCTCTTTCCTCCATCAGCCAACAGAGGCCCCACTCCCCACCAAACCACCCAGAAAACGACACCCTAGTTTTGACCTTCAAGCCCTGCTGGCACCACGCAGAGGTGCTTCAACACCTAAAGCCCCCGAGTCTCCAGCGGTCGGAACTAACCGGAACTCCCCCATGGCATGGTTGGGCAGACGGACCTTGGCTGACCCAGTTATTGCAACTGGGATGGCAGCAGCTGTACCAGGATGGAGCAGTGGTGGAGGAGGAAATGCTGGTGGAGGGGTGTTAATACGAGGAGTGGAGGTCAGCAGTAAGGAGGTGGTGGACCACACAGGGTCGCCGAGACAGCACGTGCTTCTGGGAAGGACAGAGAGAGAGACGGGCACAGACAGAGCCGGTTCAACCACTCAAAGGTTTGACTTTACTTTTGTTTTTTATAGAGGATTTTTAAGATTTGTTGCTTCCTTTGGATAAATATGGAAATCAAGTCTATATAAGACACCAAAGTTTCATGACCACAATATTGGTTACTTACATTCAGTTAAGTTCCGGGGAATTATTTCAGGGACTGTTCACCTGAACGAAGGGAACTTAAGTCTGAGTCAAACCTGCAGCTTAGAGAAATTCTAAGTATCCTGGGGATTGTGTCACAATACTCAAAATCAAATGAAACGCTGCAATTAAAAGCTATTTGAGTTCTCAAGTTTCTTCAAGCCCTGGAGTAAAATTAAATGTCCATTAAAGTTGTATTTAATAAGAAAAGGCTTAGTCCTCTACTGGTAGTTGAAAACCTGTAGCCTTTTGCAAAGCAGAAGTAAATTAGATAAAAGTTCTCCCTGAAATCGAATAAAGAAAAGATTGAATACAGTGTAAAACATACTGACGTCAAACTGATTCTATCAGTCAACAATAAATCCCTCATAATAATTGATTATTAAAATTGATAATTGAGTTTCGATAATTGATAATTAAAATGATTGTTTGATTTCTGTCCACATGTTTAACTCTCATTTATCCTTCTTATTACTAACTTTTTCTCTTGTGTCTTCTTACTTGTGTCTGTCTGTCTGTCTGTCTGTCTGTCTGTCTGTCTGTCCTTTAGCAAGCTCTACCTGCTCTGGTGCCGTATGCTCAGTTCAGAAAGGCAGTACGTGACTGTGTTGAAGGGCGTGGAGGAAACATATCTCCCTCTGCTGGAGCTTTCAGATACTCCAGCCTCTATAAGGGCAAAAGGCGAATCCCTGTTCCCCAACTGGGCCGACCTGAGGTCCTTCCACTCGCAGAACCTTCTCCCTGCCATGGAGGGCGCTCTTGTACAGAGCTTGCTGCAGCAGGACTGCTTCAGCAAATACGTAAGTAGAAAACACAACAGGTCCTGCTCCTCTTGTACAGATGCTGTCCTACTATGGATTCAGTTTCCTTCTCAAATCACATCCCATTAAGAAGAACTAAGTTTAGCAGAATGCAGCTCACGCTAAAGAACGACCAGATGACTCATGGTGGCATACAGTATTTGTTGCACAAATCTATATTTTTAAAGGACTCCTTTCCCACAGAAAGACAAGAAGAATCCTGACAAAAGAATAAATACATTTCTATTGATCTCTTCTTACTCCTGTCACAGAGGGATCAGTTTCTCCAGTATTCACACTATATCAGAAACAAACCAGAGCTCGACTCCCCGCTGGTCACACAGGCAGCTGACTTTTTTAAGGTAAGACTTCTTTACCAGGAGTGTCTGGAGTTGGTCATAACTTAACCTAAAACCTGGCTGAAATGGGTAAAGGCAGGATACAATTGAGCGATAGAGGACAGTAAAATGAACATGGACACAGTTGAAATAGTGACATTAAGTCATTTAGTGTTTAAATGTATTTATTGTAACTGAAAGTGAGCTTGCAGGAATTAAAAATTACAAAACCACTTTAAAAAATTCTTATCTACTGAAGATGACATTTATTTTTTTCTTTTATTCTCTTTTAGCCCTAAATATTTTTTACTTAATTATCTAGAACGCTCATTAAATATCACCTTTATTATGTATGTATATTTTATGTAGTACCGAATGAGAAAAGCAACAGTGGCAGCATTTATACCTGAACACAGTAAAGTTAAAGTAACCTGTTCAGTCAAAACCTGTGCAGTCAAAAAAACCTACACAAAAGTAAAATCCCAGGAAATTGTTTTTGCTCGTGTGTAACAATTAACCCTTACAATGCCCAGTCAGTGTCAAGGTCTTGAGAATATTTAAAAATAACAATTACAACTGCAGTTCAGGGGGGAGCAGTTCTTTTATACGGCCACAGGGGGGCAGTGGACGCTGTATGGCAGCAGCAGCAGGTTTTTTGACAGCTTGTAGATGATGGCTGCAGGATGCAGGTTTATGGTTACTCCGACAACGATGGTGATAAATGTGCGACACAGGTTAAATGATGATGATGGTGGTGATGATGATGATGATGATGACACTGATGGTTGTTAACGCGAAGAACAGCTTGTGTTTGACTGGAGGGAAGCTACAAGGAGGAGGTAAGAGGAGAACTTTGTGGCTTTTGAACAGTAAGTGTGAACATAAATGTGGGTCTTCAGGATTTGATGACTAAAACGAGGGAGAGGGGGGGGGGTTATAAAACTTTTTCCAAAGCTGGTCTAAAAATATCAAACTGCTCTGCCTTTGGAACACGGGACTTCTTTTATTGTTTTGGTGTTAAGATGGAAACTTCTCGGATGTAAACAGATTTCTAACCAAAAGGGTTTTTGTTTCAAGGAGAGCAGGGTGTAATCCTGCCAACAGACAAATGTAAAGAAAACTTTAAAAAGCAACAAAAGGGATGATACAAATAAAATGATTAGCTTGAGACAACTGAGGATCAAAAGAGATAAAAGTAACCCCAGAAATGACAACAACAAGGGTAGAGTAAAAATTAGGCAAAATAGTTATACATTAGATGAAAATCTGTTCAAGTATAGCTAAAGACGAAACATAATAATAATGGTGATTAACCTATTTTAAGCTGCGGAAACCATGACGTCTTACACATATCCTCTACTCTCCAACTCTCCTCTCCTCTCCTCTCCTCTTCTCTCCTCTCCTCTCTCTCCTCTCCTCTCCTCTCCTCTCCTCTCCTCTCCTCTCCTCTCCTCTCCTCTCCTCTCCTCTCCTCTCCTCTCCTCTCCTCTCCCTCCCTTGTCACAGTCCAAACTCCCTGCTGCCTCCCCTCTGTCCCCCCTCTCCTTCCCTCACTGCCTTCAGGCTCCCATTCAGCGTCTAGAGCAGTACTGTGAGGCCCTGGAAGAGCTGGGAGGGCTGAACTCCACCTCCGACTCCGCCCTCTCCATCCTCAGACACGCCCAGCGGTACGGCGAGGACCTCCGGGCCAGTGACCTCATCACCGGATGCCCGGTGAGAACGCCTGTCCCAGTTTAATGACTGAGCCCCACTTTCTTCCCTCAGTGGGAACAGGAAGTGAGATGAGGTCAGGACAGTGGAGGAGCGAGGTACAGAGACTGTCACTGAGGATAATTATGTTGTTATCATTAGACGTTCAAGGCTCTATATACAAGACTAAAAATAAGTTCTCACACAGATGTTTAGAAAGGAAAGAAAATGAGTCGCCATTTGAATTACATACTGGGGCAGTTGGTGGCCTAATGGTTTAGGAAGCCAACTTAGGTTCCCAAATCCCCCTACCCCCTACCTAGCATGGTCCCCCACACACTGCTCCCCGGGCGCTGGCCCAGCCAGCAGTCCCCTGCTCACCAGGATACTCCTTAGGGATTAATATGGTTCTGATTATTATTATATTATTATTATAAGATGGAATTTAAATCATAGTAAGATGTGATGGAGAAAGTCCAAGTAGACTGGATGTTTGGTAAAACATTTACTGCAGAACTCTCTACTGCAGATTTTAGCTCCGCATTTCAGACATTGAGATAATAATAATAATAATAATAAATACATCCTCACCCGAAAATCCGTTACCGGGCCGCTGGGCAGCAGTCTCCACACTGCTCACCCAAATCACACTGCACCATGCTGTGAGGGTCTGGATGCCACTATCCTCAGAGCACATTAGTGGACCTTAAGTCCACTAATGCCAATAATAAGCCAATAATAATAATAATTAAAAAAAAAATAAATAAATAATAATAATAATAATAATAATAATGGACAAATGTAAAAAGACTGGGGCAGCAATGGTGGCCTGGCAGTTAAGGAATTGGAATTGTCCAGAAAGGTCATTGAGGTGCCCTATGCACAGCTCTGTAGAAGGCTCACAGTACGGAGCAGTGTGATTTGGGTGGCAGTCGTGGAGACTGCCCCTGAAATTCCGCTACAGATAACAAACAGAAATGAATGATTGATTGTTGAAGAATATTGTTTGAATAGACCTTCACTGACACAACCTTGGGTTTAACAACTCCAACCACCAAACCAGTAATAGTTGAGATAACAAATGAAGGGTGTGAGACAGATGACCTCAGTGTCCTTACATGTGTCCTCATGTTTGATTTCAGATCCCAGCTTCAGAGCGTGGTGAACTGGTTCGTCAAGGTGAGCTAACCGTGTGTGGAGGAGCCCGCAGGAAAAGGACAGGCATCAGGAACGTCTTCCTGTACCAACACGTGATCATCTTCACCAAAAAGAAGAGCCCCGGGCCAGGACGCATCGCCTATAGCTACAAACACAGCATCAAGGTGTGAAGAGGTTTCCTTCCTTTTCATTGTCTTTCAAAGTGGCTTAACTTTGGTCCAAACGGGGACTACATATAAAGGTGGTCTGTTTGTCCCCATACAGACCAGTGAAATGGGTCTCACCCAGAGTGTTGGTGAAGACGGGCTCAAGTTCGAGGTCTGGGTCCGTCAGGCTCCAAGAACCAAAGATTGTGTAACGCTGCAGGCACGAGACAGAGAAGACAGGCAGGTCTGGACTCATGATGTTGCCCAACTACTGTGGACCCACGCCATCAACAACACAGGTACAGTTTAACCTGACCACAACCTGAGGCCCAACACTGGGGCACCGTTAAAAACAGAAAATATGTTTTTATAACAGTTATTTCAATTTTAAAAAAGAAAGAAAGGAAAGAAAAGATTGTGTTGTTGGTTTTGATTAAAGTTGTAGCAAGACAGAGTACATGTGTGTGAATGAAAAGGAGAACAGTGGAGTGGTGAGGTTACAAGCAGCAGAGGTGGAGAAGGTGGAGGAGTTTAGATACTTAGGCTCAACTGATCAGAGCAGTGGAGACTGTGGAAGAGAGAAGAATAGAGTACAGGCAGGATGGAACAACTGAAGAAAAGAGTCAGGAGTGAACTGTGATAGAAGAGAGTCAGCTAAGGTGAAGGGAAAGGTTTACAGGACAGTTGTGAGACCAGCCATGATGGATGGATTAGAGACACTAGGAATAGGTAGAAGACAGGAGACAGAGCTGGAGGTGGAGGAGGTAAAGATGCTGAGGTTCTCTAGAGCTACCAGGTAGGAGATGATGAGGAAGGCCAAAGAGGAGATTGACGAGTGCAGTGAGAAAGGACATGGAGGTAGTTGGAGTTAGAAGATACGGAGGACAGGCTGAGATGGAAAATGTTGACTCGCTTTGGCAACCCCTGAAAAAAGGGACAAGTCATTTCATCATTGTCGCAGCAAAACAACAAGATGTCACTGTTTCTTCGACTAAAGGAACTAAAATAGTGACCTCTGCTGGGTCACAAGGTTACTTCAGGCACCTTTGAACATTTGCATCACTCATACTATAAATCATTTTTCAGAAAAGTTCGACTTCTTATAATAACACTTCAATCAAGAAAAAAATCTATATTTTCAGATTTCTCATTATCCAATGCTGTGTCTTAGTAAGACAGGAAGTTTAAAGCCCACTTCCCCAAAGTTCAGCCTAAATGTAAACAAAGTTAAAAAAAACAGTTCTCATGTACTTCACTTTTCAAAGCTTTGGGTACTTTTTACTGCCCTGGTCTGAATGCAACATCTTCTTTATTCCACTTTCCACTGAGTTAAAGAGATAAAAATATCCGCCTTGTTGCTCATTTTTTTTCATGTTTCTTTCCGAGCATAGGTTTCTTTGCTGCTATCGCATGTCATATTCTTGTATCTTTGAAACCCCGCATCGCTGCCTCACTCCTTCCTGCCACAGGCTTAGATTACAGATTACAGTACCACGCTGGACAAGATGGACTGCAGCTGGCAGAAGACACCGAGATGTTTTTTTGATGCAGTAACTCTGTGTTTAGACTGTTGTTCTCACCTGCAAAGGTGAAAAACAAACATGATTTTCCCACTTTGTGCAACAACACCAACCATCCTATTTTTTTCAGTTTCTTACAAACATTGCATATTTCTAAGCTCTGTTCTGCTACCTTATGTGCACCGTGCAGCCTGCAGGAGCAGTTTTTATTGGAGACCAACAGAAGTCAATTTCAGGTGTATGTCCTCAAGTGGGACATGACTGTCCATGTTAGAGAATATAGGTCAAACATCTAGGTTGGTGTTTCTTTAATTTTGATGATGGGAATTAAAGTCTTCAGACGCAGTTAAGATAATAGTAGAGATGTTTGAAAAGTCAGGGTGTTTCCTAGAATATCTGACTCTGTATGCTTGTTGGTGGAGCAAAGCCAGAACTAGACAGGAGAGAACTTGTATTGCAAAGGGTCTAGTAGACATTTTATAATAAGGTTCTGTGTCTGTGAGGGCAGAGAGACCACGGTGCAAGGACAGGGTCAAACAGTCTTTCCTTAGTTGACTGATGTGCTGTCAGAGGAAGCAGAGAACATGGCCTCAGACATGTTTCACCGTGTGACTAGAGAGAATGAGACTTTTGAGATGAAGGACACAGACTAAAAATTACACTGTGTAATTGTAACTCATTTGGACTTTTTCCTCCTACAGAATTATGTCTGAAGGAGTCTCTCTGCATGGGCGTCTCCAGTAAACTGCTGCTGGACGCAACAGGAACTCCTATTTCAGAACTGGACTCCATCTACAGCCTGAATGACAGAGGTGAGGTGGACACATGGACGCAGCACCTTCCGAGTTTGTTGATGATACTGCATACCCGAACTCCTCCGCCTCTGCCTCGTTTTAACCTTACAACATTGGCCTTCACAGGGATGGTTCCAACAACCGTATTATTTTTAAAACTCAACTAAATAGCTTATAATAGCTCTAGGCCCTTTAAGGGACCCCAGTCCCCATTTTTGGTAACCACCCAGTTGGTGCATCATTATTCCTCAACTAAAGACATGTTATTGTTAGGAACAAGGCTAACAAACTGTGCACAATGTTACACACAGGGTCCAGAAGTTAAACTATTTATAGGGCATTTCATTAAGGTGTTGAATTACCCGAATACAATATCTTTAGCTAAGGGGAAAAAAAAGGTTGTGATCAAATGTCACGTACAGTAAGTGTCGTGTTTTAGTGTGAAACCACAGAGCTCCACTCCTTTAACAGAAATAAAGTAGTATAAAGTAAAAAGTATTTTTCGCAGCTCGCACAGGAGACGCAGGAAGTCGGTCGACGGTTTCACGTAGCCAGGTCAGATTACATCACTGATCTAATGCTGTTTTTTTATGTTAAGTACTAAGGTAAAATCTACAATTTTTTTCCTTGGATTTGTCTGAAATTCACAGGAACTAAACGTCAGAAAAGAGAAAGGCGGGAAGTCCTGATCTTGAACTCCCGGTGTTCAGGCACCAGCATCAAGACAAAAAGAATCATATAGAAACACTCAGAGTCTGGTCAGACCCCACTGCAGCTACAGAGTACCCATTGATTCACAGAGGAGTGTAATGCACATACTGCTCACCAGGTGTCTCATTGAGTTTAGCAGCAGCTCTGGGTTTCAATGCATGAATTGTCCTCTGGGAGAAAAGACAGTAGGAGAAATTCATTGAAGGGATGTGAGAGGAGGAGAGCGAGCGAGCGAGAGGAGGAGGAAAAAAAGTGCCTTCTCACTGTGACTCCTCTTTCTTTGTCTCTCCCACGCCCAGTTTACCACCATGATTCCAAAAAGGGATTTCATGACACGGTGGTTTTTGTATGAAAGAATTAAACAAACGTATGTACTGTGTATGAGGACACAGGAAGACAGGATTCATGTCTGAACGCAAAAGTGATACATGCTGGAGGAGTACAGTTAGAAGAAAGGAGCTAGCTGCATCGTGCTATTCACACTGGGTGTTGTAATCAAACAAACACACACACACACACACACATAACTACTGTGTCTCACACACACACTCTCTCTGTGACTCTGTCTCAGTCCACAGTAGCTGCTCAGACTCCTCCTCTGTCGGTAGTCAGAAGGAGGGGGGATCCCCGGCCTCTGGGAGGGACCCACGGAGAAGCTCCGGCTCAGCGAGCTGCTCACAGGTGGGTCCAAAGAAGGAAAAAAAAAATCATGAATGAAACCATCCACTACCATCACTGCTATGTTTGCAGTGTCTGTTCCCTCAAAATACACCAGTGAAAAAGGAGGAGACTTTGTCGGAACTCTTTGCACAAACTCTGACAAGACTTTGGACAAGTAGATCATATATAAACAATCCAACTGCAGGTGAAACACTCTACGTTAAAGAGTTTCCTTCAGGCAACTGGACATTAATCCAAAAGTTATATACTATATAATTCCGGTAAACACACCCCACTGACATAACTGAAGAAGCCTCTTTGGTGAGAGGTAAAAGGTTTTTTAAAAAGCTTTTTGCCCAACGAAACTCTTTATCCTTGACCCTGACCTGGATGTCTGAGAATCTTCATCAACTATTTCAACACTTCAACACTAAATTCAAAGGCGTCAGACTCAAATTCACAGGGGGGCAAAACAGAATCTGGGAAATGTAATATGTAATAAAAAAAATTTATGAAAATTAACCATGTTTTTATTTCTCTCCAGATATGCAATGTGTAATGTGATTTCACCTGTGGATCAGCTCATTTTTTTATTTTCACAGACCAACATCCACAAAAAAATGGGGGGCATCTTCTTTTTCTTTCCCTCTTGGCTTGTCTGTTCTTTTGGGGTTAACAAAATCAACATTTTCTTCTCCCGTTCACTGTATCTTCTGCACTGACTCCAATAATTCCATGTCCTCCCTCACTGCATCCATCAATCTCCTCTCTGGTAGCTCCATCTCTAGGATCATTCTTCTACCAGTGTATCCACTGTCCCTCCTCTGAACATGTCCAAACCATCTCAATCTGACTTCTCTATTTTTTTCTCCAAACCTTCCTGTCTGTGTTTCCCATTCCTAATCCAGTACATTCCTTGTCTCTCCTAAAGAGAATCTCAGCATCTTTAACTCCTCCACCTCCAGCTCTGTCCCCTGTCTTCTACCTATTCCTAGTGTCTCTAATCCATCCATCATGGCTGGTCTCACAACTGTCCTGTAAACCGTTCCCTTCACCTTAGCTGACTCTCTTCTATCACAGCCACAGCTATAACATAGCTCATACATTATTAATACTACAAACGTTATCGCTAGTTTACTGAGATTTATACTGGTAGGACAACTCCAGTACACATTTGACATAAACTCAAGGGCCAAATATAATTATACTGCTGGTCAGATTTGGCCCCTTGGCCTGGGTTTGATGCATAGACTGCAGTTGGTATTAAACCCATAATACAATAATAGTGATCAGGGAAAGAATCAGAGTTTCTGCTTTTTTACAGGAAGCTGCAATAATACTTGCAACTGATGAAATTATTAATTCTTCCCAAGAATCGTCCATGTCCCAGTCTATTTACATACCCAGTTATTTGTGGAGTAGAGTAAGAAAAAATGTAGTAAAACTCCAATCCTACCAAAACAATGTAAGAACTAAATAACTCTGAAGTTGGTGGTTCTTAGTCATAACTGTGGATCTTAACAGAGTCTGAAGAATGTGTCCATGGTTTCTTTGAAAACGATGGTCCAGACATTGTCCTCAACATTGTCAATCCGTCTACAGACCCTAACAATACATTTGACAGCTGTGTCAGTCAGTAGTAGTATATAATAATAATAATGTTTCTAAGATAAAGACAAGAGATTTGTCTTGGCATCAGGCAAACACTGACACCTGTCTGGCATCAGCACAATGAAGTTGAACTAATTTTGGCTCCACACACACACACACACACACACATGCACGTGCTGACACCGTCTCTCACTGAGATGCAAACACGTGCACATAAAAAGTCCTTCCATCTTCTCACCTTGCCTACAGAAAATGACAGAATGGCAAACAGACTGTGCAGACAGACAGACAGACAGACAGCCATACACGGGTAGCTCAAACACACAGAACAAACAGATCTGTGACGTTCCACAACAAACTGCTTCTGCACAAATACGCAACTGCACGTCCGGAACGCAAGCAAATTTTAACAAGGGATAAACTGTGTAATATTTCTGTTTTCTCTGATTTTTTTCCTTAGAGTCAGTCGCCCTCTACAGCTGTGTAGCTGCAAATGATTTCCAAGTAAGTAGCTGCTTCACTCAAAAACATTATATTTCCACAACATAGGTAATAATTTTATATACAATTTCTGCATTTCTTTCCAAACAAAATGACTCCTCAACCTGCGGTGCCAAAAACAGCTTTCTAATGCTTGTTATTAAAACACCTCAGTAAAGACTATAGTCAAGCCAGGTTTGTTTCCCAAAGTTCCCAAGGACCTATCGAAAGGAATGGTGGGAAGGCAAAATTCAGGTTGTAGTAGCAAAGATGTAAAATCATTAGCCAGTTTGAAGGAATTTTATCTCCATTTTCTAGCCATCAACACTGTTCCTGATGACAGAACAGAAACAATTTGATTGGATTTACCTCAAAACAAATCCTTTCCCTGTTTGTTAACTTTGTTCCCACTTTTCCTCACTCAGGAACTGGACCCATTTGATCATCTCTCCTCCACCTGTGGCCAAGCCAGTCTGGACTAAAATGGAGCAGGTGGACATGAAAAAAGACTCTGAGCCTCTGTTTGAACTTCTTCCACATGCTTGCTCCCATTTATTACACCACCTAAAACAAATACGGAGGCAGCAGATTATCTGGAGCGTAGCTGCTGCTCTGCTCGCTCCCGCTTTATGTTAACCCTCCTGATTCCCATTAGAACGCAAACACTGCGTCTTAAAAGGATCAAAACTGGCCCAGTTCAAAAGCCTGACAAGCACCAGCAGGGGCTCCTTGCACTCCGCCATTTTGGATCTGCCACTCTCAGTTTCTGGCAGAGTCACTGACACTGACGGCACTTCAGCCACAACAGTGCGGCCATTGTCCAGCCTGAGGCTTCCCGCTAAGCCAAACCACTTGGTTCAAACCAATGACTGCCTGGCTGCCTTTGACTGAAGGCATCACATGCTCCAGCGACTAAAAATAAACAGGAAGTAATATGCAGGGTGTAAATCCATAGTGTACTGAATTCTGAACCGTATCTTTTTTCTCTCTCCCTGTACCAAAATTTGAGCGGCCAAGCCTAGGTGTGATTGCATCTATGCAAATGAGGCTGGGGCGGTGTGTCAGTGTACGTACGCGCGCACGCACGCGCAACTTTTACACACAAATGGAGACACGCAGTGTCTGTCAACACATGCAGTCATTCTCGTTGTTAGAAGACAGTGGAGACACTGTTCACATTCACATACTTGCAGTGGCTAAAACCAACGACGGGCGAGGTTACACATCAACGCCTCGACAATCAACCTAAACCTTCAGACCATAATAATCTACGGCCATGAGTTTGTGTTGACAAAACAGTTCTGTATTGTTATTGTTAATATTATTATTAACCAATATGTTGGATCCAGTCTAACTGATGATCATAGCATTATCTCATAGATGTTTGTTTTTTTTTCTGGTTATGACTTTGACCTCATACATTGTCAGTATACAATGCCAAGGTAGTGTTCCACAGGTATAAAAGGGTGTCTGTGCAATGTGGATTTGTGTACAAAGAGGTATTTTCATGACATTCAGCTTTTAAAGTGGAGTAGACTGAGTACAATGAACAGAGGTGGATCTGTTTTATGTGCTTTATGAACAATATATGATCCCGTTCTACTGGTCCTGTCTTTGCTGCCAGAAAACATGAAGCTTATCAGATTGTGCGTCATGAAATTTGATCAAATACGATTTCTAGGTCAGATCCCACAGAGAAGTTTCCCTCGATTTTTTTTCTCCCCTGCTTTTATTAAAAAGGAGAGTCGTTCTCACCAAAGACCACTGATGCTAATAGACTGATGTGCAACCTAAACAAACAGCTGGTGAGCTAAAAGGAGATGGAAATACTTATCTGTCTGAACACAAACCAGCTGCTGGCTCCTGAATCCCACTTATCAACATGTTATCATGTTGTTTTAATTGTATAAACACTTGTTGTTTTCGACTAAAGGTGTCTGTTATAAGCTTATGCTGAATGTTTAAGGTATTATTACATGGGTTTCTTAGGTTTTGCATCAATCACAACCTCCAAGTATCAAAAATTAGTGTAAAGCTAGTTTTATATAAGAAAATAATCATAGTGATTTATAAAATTTCATGAGATTGCATGTTTTAACATATTATTACATCTAGTAATAACTCACAAACAATGATGACTTTATACAGTTTATACCTCGCAGCTATCTTGGAATTTGTGCAGTAAAATTAATAAAATTTAATGCCCTAGTAATAATAATAATAGTCATTATTATTTAGTTATAATTTACAGCATTGTGGCCAAGGAGAATGTAGTAGATTAAACTGCTGCGTGTTCCTCCTTCCTTACTGTGTGCCAAAGATATCTGGTGCTAAGGTCAAATTCACAGCCTTAATTTCATTGTGTGTTGAAATATGGACAAAATGCAGATGATATTTGTTGATTTTAATTATTTCTAGATTTGCATTCTTTTAATGCATATGCCATTAAATGGACTTTTTTTTTTATTAAAAAAAAAAATCTGGAAACGAATTTGTAACATGAGCCAAATTGCATCTTAAAGATTTGTCTGTGGATTCTGCTTCAGTGTTTGGAAATGATTCCATTATATAAACCCCTGTCAATTGATGTATTGCGGACAGAGTAACGGTTATAATATAATATTTTTTATGCAAAGCTGTAGTTCATATTTTATGGCAGCCAGGATGCTGTGGGTAAAACCAATCAACATCCACTTACAGTTCTGATTGTACGAAACATGCATCAAAAAATACACACACACACACACACACTTGAGGTACAATATGATTTCTGCATGCTAGGGAGAGCAGACAACAGCAGAGGCTGTGGTGGCGGGAGGAGGACGTGCACGTGTCTGCAGACAACGGCGGCACTTTGTCAACCCTTATCAGATTTAGCACGTCTCACATCTGCATCCAAATTCAAAAATTGCAAATGGCTATTGAGCTGTTTCTGAATCAATATGTAATTTGTCGTCTTGCAGTGACTCCGTACCATCACCACCACCACCCTCCTTTCAAACTCTGCGGTCGTGTACTTCATAGCCTTTAGCTGTTTGGTACATTGCGTGTTATTGGAAGCGATTTAATGAACACCATCTTTCATTCCTACTGCAGTGTAGATTGTCATATGCAAAAAAAAAAAAATCTCACTTCTCTTTCGCCAAAGTAGTAATTATGTACAAAACCTTTCAAAGAAACATTTCTATATATTATTTTCTACAACTTATAAATATATGTATAATGACACTAGGCCATGATGTTTACATATTGTCTTGAAGGAATGTTAAAAACACATCTTTTTACTCTTAAACATTTGTGTTTTCAATATGTTGAAGTATTATTTGAAGGAAGCTTGTTTTTTGTTTTTTTTTGCAACAGTGCTACAAGCATTGAGCGTATACATAAGAAAATGACGTAATCTGTATAGCCTTAGGGTTTGTGGGACCTTATCAGAGGTCCAATCATTTGTTGTGATTCTCACCTGGTGCTTACCTGCCATAAAATATATTTGGTGGACATCCCTGAGAAAGCTTTTTAATTCATGTTGATGTTTGTTCAACAATTTTCAACAAAATATAACCAACTGCTCCAGTTGCCCATCTTTGACTTGTCTGATTTCTATTGTCCTTGTGGACAGTTCTATTGCTATTCGGGTGAGTTCCTTAGAGCAGTGGTGGCCTAGTGGTTAAGGAACCATCCTGGGGCCAGGCGGGTTCCAGGCCAGGTTACGACTGAGGTCCACTGAGCATGGCACTGTCCCCACTCACAGCTCCCTGGGCAATCAAAGCTGTCCACTGTTCACTTTGGTGATGGGTTAAATACAGAGGTCACACTTCGTTGTGTGCAGTGGTGTGAATCACAATGTCACAATGACAAGGAGTTTGCTTTCCCTTCTTTTGCGCCTTTCTCAAATTCAAGGGATTTAAGACTAGTGTTTTTTAATTTGATAAAAATTACTCCACCCACAATTTGTTGACATTATCCATCCAACATTCAATCTTGGTTCACTTATCCATTACCAGGAGCAGCAGTCTCTCTGGCCATCACCAAAAAATCACTGCATCGTACCAGCCCCTCATAAGCCTTCCTCCAGGTGGTGAGTCCACTGGATGAAGACAACATCTACTGGTTTGGAAGGTCCTGCGCATGTTTAAAATGCTGTTGGCTATCTTTTAAGTGAAATTAAGCAAATTATTGTCATTTATGCAGAATGCAACAATCTTTAACCCTTCACAGTAGTCAACAGGAGGCAGCTCAAGCTTATCGTCCAGGCAGTGATACGTGTGACAACGATGACATCTTCACTCTACCTGAGTGGCACCAGACCGCTGCTGGAATTGAACGTGTGAAACAAGTCTGATTCTTGACTTTTTTGGCTCACTGGCTGTTTGCAATGATAACCTTTGTTTAAATACTCTCCTAAGATATCAGTACCCAACCCTTGGCTATTTTCATTTCTCTTAAGTTCAGCAAAAACTTATCTGTTACAATCAATTTATTTTTAGCTAGTTGGTATTTGTTGTTACACCTTATCTGTTGGAGAGCATTCAACTATTTCAGGGAGTAAAGGTGTGTGTTACAGTAACATTTTCACAATGTTGATGCAAATATGTTCTATGTAGTCACGCTGTGTAATTTTAGATATTTGTCCCAGAGCTCCTGCTAATTTCCAACCCGGTCCTGGTCTGGAGTTTTCGTAGGGTGTAATCTCAAAATACGACGGCTGTAACCTCGCAACCTCAGTCCAACAGTAACGACTGAGGTCTCCCATCCCCGAACGCCAGCTGTGCTGCGACTACGACCGCCCTCCGCCTCCATCGGCTTCACAAAAAGCCAAATGATTAGATAACTGTGCTTCAGTGCCATATGAAATAGTTGTAGGGATCAAATTCTCTAAAGGAGGGGGAAGGAGGGGAGGGGGACAGGACTGAGAGCATGAGTGTGGGTACGTGTATGTGTGTCCATCTGTTCATGTGAGCGACTTGGAGAGGAATGAGAGATAAAGGCCGATGTAAAAAAGAAGAAAGATGGAGGGGGGCAACAGGAAGGGGCAGAACGGAGCGAGGGAGAGACAGAGGAGAAGGGCAGGAGACAGTAGGTGGGAATGATGGGAAATGAGTGAGGGCAAAAGGGGGCAGACTGAGAGGCACAGTGGAGGGGAGAGCAGGAGCACAAGGAGAGAGAAAGAAACAGAGAGAAGGAGAAGAATGGAGAGAAGGGCTTATAGAAGGAGAGGGAGACACAAAGTAGACTTGGAACTTTTTTTTCTCACTCTTCTCACTCCTAAGAACTAAGAGAGGGCGAGAGAGCTGCAGAATAGATGAAGAAGAGAGGGAGAGAGAGAGAGTGAGGGTAAAAAGGGGGGATGTTGACAAAGCAGCGAGACTGTGGCGAACAAAGAGAACGTGAAGAGAATGAGTCGGGGGAAACATCAAAGGGATTTTTCAGGCCTGGTTACCGGGACAACAGACATTTGCATGCGATTAGCTTTTTACATCATATTAAGAAGGGTACGGGTGGGTGCGGGGGGCGACTGAGGGAGGCAGCTATAGATCATACGCACACACACACTGTATGAGATGAGTGAAGAGAGAGGGAGAGAAAGAGGGACGTTGGTCATCTCACGCGGATAAACTGACTTATAGGCAGTCAGCCAAGCGTTTCTTTTGTAAATGTGAGTTGGTGCTGGAAGAGAAGGAGGGGGAGGAGGAGGAGGAGGAGGTGGCAGTGGAGACGTACAGTAATACAAGGGCGCAGACATTTTGGCAAAGGGGAGTCAGAGAAGGCAGGGTGGTTTTTTTAGACTTTAATGTTTATTCTGCTTTAGATTCAAGGTTGATGCCAAATATGTGGAACCACAGGAAGAGGAACGAGCAAGAAAAATGACAGAAATGAGAAAAAAGACTCTGCACACAAAGACACAATATGTGGAGTCCGAGCAACAACTGCTGCCCACTTGTCAACTTCTTACTGCCCAAAAGGACAACTTTTTAAAGTCTTGTTCAGTTTAAGAAACAATGGCAAACACAGATCAGTCACAAATATGTCATGACCCTAAATACAAAAAAATATATACAGAGGCCAAATGGTATATTAGGGAAGTTTGAGGTGATATCTAATAAAGTAACACTTTTCACACCGTGTTTTTTCAATTTATTTGGCTAATGATGACTCCACGTTCTATTCCACCAGTTGCCAGGTTGCCATTGAGGTGCTATGATCATAGCACCATCCAGAGCCACATAACTTCCAGTGGGTTCACCCCCCACAGGAAGGGTTACAGTATGGAGCAGTGTGATTTGGGTGGCAGTCGTGGAGACTGCTGCCCCTGTGGTCCCGTGATGGATGAGAGAATGAAAATGAATGAGGGAATCTGGTATTTATTTTTATGCAAAATTGTCAGTTTCTGTTTGTTACTTTATCTCTGTGTTACCTTAAGTTAGCTTTATATAGTTTAATGTACATTTTTTTAATGCAGTTACTGGCTCAACAGCAGGAAATATGTAACACAAACAGTAGAACATACAGAGCAGTGACTTTGGACAAACTGAGTTTTAGTCACAGCTGCATCGAGGTGATGGATGAGAGAATGAAAATGAATGAGGGAATCTGGTATTTATTTTTATGTTTGAGTTCCAGAGAATACACAACATGTCCTGCTGTTTATCTTTTCATCAAAAGTCGGTGTATCAGACCACACTCCTGACACAACACATTGCTGTAAAATTTTGGAGAACGATGCTTTTTACAAACATAGAAGCACATTTGTCAGCGGTATTCAAATCCAGTTAATGCAAAATTGTCAGTTTCTGTGTGTTACTTTATCTCTGTGTTACCTTAAGTTAGCTTTATATAGTTTAATGTACATTTTTTTAATGCAGTTACTGGCTCAACAGCAGGAAATATGTAACACAAACAGTAGAACATACAGAGCAGTGACTTTGGACAAACTGAGTTTTAGTCACAGTTGCATCGAGGCTAGTCAACCTGGCACCAAGTTCTTAAATACAACAGGAACACAACCTTATGGTGAGATAGAATTTGATAATAAATGGCATCTCTGTAAATGAAATAACTTTTCATATTCCTCAAAACAAATTCAGATCGAAGCTGCAGGTGCACATTGATATTTTGATATTATATGTGAAAGTGTGTGTGTTTGTCTAAGCGTGAAGGCACAGGTGTGAGGCATAAACACGTACAGATCATCATGTGTTTGTTAACCAACAAGGATTCACATAAACACATGTTGTTTGCACACACATCAGTCTGTGAAAACACACACTCAGACGCAGACAGACTCACACACACACACACACACCTCACACAACCTTCGCCGCCATCATATAAAAGCCATTAAACATGTTTCTATGGGCACACAGCCTGCAGCGTTTTACACATGTAATATGATCCTGTCACTCCCCTGCTCCTCCTTCTCCTCCTCCTCCTCCTTCCCTTTTCCCTCCTTCCTTTTCTGTCTGTCCTCTTATCAATCCTGTTACTATTTCTTCCTCTTTCTGTCCTCAATCATCCTGTCTTCCCTTCTGTCCTTTCTTCTTTGTTTCTCTATCTCTCACCGGTCTACTCTATTTTCCCTCAGCTTCCAACATGGGGTCACGTCGGTGTCCCTCTGTCGTTCTTCATCCTTTCACCTTTTAAACTCCTCTCTTTCATTCTCTGTAGTTTGTCTCTGCTTCTGCCTATTTTCACCTTCGTTATTAATTCTGTCTTACCATCGATCCTACCCTTCTGCTTCACCTCACTTTTCCTTTCTGTCCCAGTTTCATCTCTCCATCATTTCACCTTTTGTTTTTATCTCTCTCTCCTCCTTTCTCACTTTCTTTCACTCCTTCTGTCTATCTTTTCTCTTTGGTCAGCCTCATCTATCAACCTTTTCATCCTTGCCCTCACTCCAGATTTGCCTCTTCCTCTTTTTCCCTTTCTTCTGTCCATGTCTACCTCTCATTTCCTGTCCTCAATCCTACATTTGTCCGTGACCTTTTGTCTGCTCCGTCCTTCCTCCCCTGTCTTCTTCTCTTCCTCCTTCCCTTCTTTCCTTCATAACTTTGCATTTTCATATTTATCTCTACAATCACCCTGACGTTACCATTCTTTATTGTTCTCTCTCTATGGCCTACCCTCCGTGTGTGTGTGTGTGTGTGTGTGTGTATGTTTGTGTGTGTGTGTGTGTGTGTGTGAGATGCTTCAGTGCCCTCAGTATTTGTGGCTGCATTGTGCCAGTAGGCGTCGCCTCGACAGCCGTTGTCACGGCAGCATTGTGACGGGGGGTGGTAGTGATGGAGTGTGTGCGTGTGTGCACGTGAGTCAAAAGGGTGGGAGTGTATTACAGTATCAATACCCTGACACTGCGACAAAAAGGACAGCAGCCGTAGCCACATATCACTCCACCTCTGCACTCCTCCTCCTTCTCCTCCTCCTTCGTCGTCGTCTACTCCCTCCCTCTCTCCTCCTCTCCTACCTCCTCCCCGATCAATTCTTCCTCCCCTCCTTCCAATTGATTTCCCACCATATCTCACTGAATATGTACATATCGATCCTTCCTCCTCCTCCTCCTCCTCCTCACCTCGGCTCCATCCCTCACTCTTTTCTTCTTTCCTCCTCATCTCTTGTTGTTCATTATCAAACATCTATCAGATTTCATCCCCTCCATCTTCTACGCCCTACTCCCCTCTCCTCCCCTCTCTCTACCCTCACCCCTTATCTCACTTCATCACACACAGACACACACACACACACACACACACACATTTCATCTTTCATTTCATCTCCCCTATTCTTCCTTCTCTCCCTGTGCCATCTCTCCATCACACCTCCCTCCTTCACCACTGTGTTTTTTTGTCTGTGTGTGTGTGTGTGTGTGTGTGTGTGTGTGTGTGTGTGTGTGTGTGTGTGTGTTGTGTGTAAGTGTGCGTCTGTGTCTCACTCACTCTCTGCATATTAATTGGTGCATTTCTGCTGCGGCGGAGAAAACAATCAAAGCGTCAGGGGCGGGTGATGATGCCACTGTGGCAGCCGCACAAAAAAAGAAGAAAAAAAATTACACATATGTACTGTACACAAACACACACACACAGGGGCCCTTTGCACAAACACACTCCACATATACATGCACTCACACACACAAATAATATAAGCTGCTGACATGCAAAACGTTCAGAAACACACTCCATACACACATTGATTTACTATGTAGACAGCACCGAGACAAACGTGCTGCGCACATGTGCCGTACACACACACACACACACTCCGTCAGTCACTCAGACACACAATAGGCAAACTCACAATGGCTGATCCTGGAGATATGTTCTGCGTCAGCAAAGACATTTGAATTTTTCCCAGCCAACATTTAGGTTTGCCACATTAGCAGTGATTAAAACCGGGGCCTTTTCTCAGACACAGACCCAGTCACACAGTCAATTAACTCGTCTTTTCTTTTACTGCTCTTTTGTGTGATCAAATACTGAAGGTAGCATCGGAGCGGTGCCTGAGCATGTAGAGAAAAGAAATGAAATCAAAGTGTGCCAAAGTGGAAAAATGAGCAAAAACGAAATGATTCACATCCCCAAACTGCGGAATTTTTACAGTCGTTACCCGATCTCTCTTTGATGGAGGACGAGAGGTGGAGGTAGAAGAGGAGAGTGTGGGCTAAACCACTCAACTCCACTCCCATCCATCTGGGCCCACGTATCGCCTAGTTGACTCTTGTTATTCCCGTTTGCCCTCTTGCTGTGCAGAAAACGCAGTCTTGCTGTGAATAAAAGTGGAGAGTGGACTGATGGTGGAACAAAGTCTGTATCAACCAGGAAAGTGTTTAGTGTAGATTTTGTTTTGATGGTGAGCAGATAACGGCAAAATCTCAGGAAACATCTTTTAATAAGAGATAAAAACTCTTGGGTTTCCGCACCACGGTATCTTAAATCCACCTCAGTCAGATGAACACCATAGAGATGTAGAGAGGCAGGTCTACTGAGATTCAGATATGATCTTCTGATAGTGACGGTAACGACTGTAGCTCATTCTGCTGCAGCAGTTCATCTTCAAAGGGATAATAAAAGAGTTTACACAACGGCTGCCCCTGAACCTCGAACCGTCTGGATGAGTGCAAAAAACCTTAAACCCTGGAGCTACTGCCACACTGTCCACAATCATCTGTCAACACAATGAAATTTGAGGGAAGTGAAGTAAAAATAGACTTGTTCAATTGTCTTTGTTACACGGGGAAAGTCTCTCAGGGAGCAACGCACGGTTTCTTCCCATCCTATAACTACGGCCGGAACATGAGCCAAAAAGCTCTAAGGTAGAACTTGTTGATGCCAAAAAGTGTCTGATTGTGATCATTAAAGCATGTTAGGATAGGTCTCTGAGGCTTCCTCAACAGTTCTGACAAGTTCTATCGTTATATCTTTGTCAAAAGTTGAGTTGCTTAGGTTTTGTTTTATTAAATATCTTGTTGTTGCTGTTTTTTTTAAACTCCTCAAAGTATTCATCTAAATGTGGTTTGGATCCAGATCTGTCTTTTTCATTGATCGGAATGAACATTTGAAAAGAACATGAGCTCAGTCTGAGGAGTCAAAGATATCTCCCACAATTCTATAGAGACTTAAAAAAACAAAAACAATAGACAAATGGAAAAACAGTAAATAAACCCCAGCCTTTCACATGACATGACATTAGTTCATGTGTCTCCTCTGAGGTGAAAATATTAAGCCATGTCAACTTTTGTCTAACAGTTTAATCCATGAATTAAACCCCATGGTCCCTGGGGTACCTGATAACCCCCATGATCTACCTTAGGTGCCCACAGAGTGTTGCATAAACAAAACTAGTCCAATAATGGTGAAAATGGTCAAACTGGTTTTGTTTCTGTGCTTTTTGGGCAAAGGTTAGACTTACAGTGATATTCTAATGGGTCCAATCATGATGGTGAGAAGAGTGGTGACTATAGTAGGTCTCACAACTTTTTATCATTACATTGTTTGGTTAGTTTGCATCAACCAGGTAACTCTTCATATCATTGAGTGACCTTGAAGATGAAGATGGGTTACAAAAGAGTTGGTGAACCCTGGTCCAATCAAAAGCTCAAACTGTGGGAGAAAATACAACAAACCTACTACATGAACTCAATAAAAAAGAAATTAAGATTGTGGTATTTCTTGATTCTTGAACGACTAGATTCTGTTTTTGGTGAGGAGTTTTTCTTCCACTCAAACTGTTACAGATAACTGTTGCTGCTACATGCAGATGCGTCCCTGGGCATTATGAATAACTATTGCAATTGGAACAATCCGTTTTTTGGTCCTTATATCTCAGCTGCAAAGAAGACTCAGTTCCATTGTATTATGGGAACACGTATCTCAGAATCTGGGTCTTGTCACTTTGTTATCAGGGCAAGTTTGCTGTTCATGAAGATCCTGCAGCTTCTATGTTTGACTGAGCAGTGTGGCGAAGACGTTCAATTGCCGGACTTTCTGACCTCACATTCCTCACATAGACTTGTTGCCTTACAAAAGACTGATGTGGAAACATGTTTTCATTTACATACTGTACACTAAGATTATTTTCAGTCAATCTGTGCTTGAACTTCTAACCCGACCCACATTTGTAACACACAAGTTGATGAGCTCAGGGGAATTTTTTCCCCACTCATAGCTTTTTATTTCTATTTCAGGAACCATTTCATACAGAAAATTATTCAAAGCAGGTGGTTTTTATGTGTGGGCGGATAATCTCTTTATCGTCTGTCTGCTTTTACCTGCTCAGCACCAGACGCAGACACAGTACCATAGGTGATGATAACACTTTTTTGTAGGATACCAGTAGGATAAAAGGCTGAGAATAAAAATGGTGATGCAAGACTATGACTTTATCAGAAAGTGAGATAACTTGTCAGTAGTGACTTAATCGTGAGATGTAGCAGTTCTATCACCTTATTCTGGATTGTTCCAGAGACTTAGTGGAGATTCTGCTGATGAACAGTTCTTTTGTGTCTTGTTTACCCAATAAAACGTATAAAGGCTAGATTTCTACTGAATAATGAGGGTATCTCTTTTTATTTTCTGAACTTTGCAAGTTGGTGCTTCTATAGTTACAGTATCTGCTTTTGGTTCCTTTTCCTCAAGAAAGAAATTTCTAGGTCAGTGTTTCACAAACTATTTTTTCTGCTAACCCATATTTTGAAAGTCACAAACTTTTATGGCCCAAGTCAATGGACATTATTCATATTGGACAGAAATGAAATTATTCTATTATTGACCCAGTGATATCTGAACAATTAATAATATCACTCAAGATTTAAACAACAAGAAAGAGTAATTGAACCAGTAAAAAATATTTGGCATCTCTCTCTCTCTCTCTCTATATATATATATATATATATATAAACTATATATGTATATCTCCAACAATTCTGAACTTTAAAACTATATAAATGTGAACTATATAAATATATATACATATATACATATACATACATATATATGTATATATATAGAGAGAGAGAGATAGAGAGAGAGAGAGATTTTTTTTTGATTTTTACAAAAGCGTT
>JAFBJS010000845.1:51914-85626 GCA_016785265.1 Paraplagusia blochii
AACTTTAAAACTATATAAATGTGAACTATATAAATATATATACATATATACATATACATACATATATATGTATATATATATATATATATGTATAGTTTACACAGTTTATGCTCACAGCCTGCAGTGTGTGAGGTTGATGTGGAGGGAATGTCCTTTTGAAGAGAATTGTTTATTGTTTATGCTAACTCTACAGCATTTACTGACAAACATGACATGTCTCAATGTGTTACAGAAAACTGTTACCATCACAGCTGTGCTGTAGTTCTGTTGAGCATCGGACAATTGTGCGTAGGCGTTAAATGCGGTTTAAAATTCACCACTGACTTAGATATACCGACGTACACATGACAGTGAAGAATTAGACTATATGGTGACATAATGACAAATAATGTAACACAAGTAAAAACACCAACAATTGCCAGTTTAGACGCCTGTGTGCAGCATCTATTATAAACATGTCAATCAAATGAACCAATGAGAAAATCTTATTAACAAAAGAAAGAACAAAACATGCAGGTTACAGATTGCACAGTTTTCAACATCTGGACTCCAACTCCAAAATATATCAATGCAGGACACCTCCAAGGCTGCTACAGGCGAACACCACTGCACCACTATAATCACAACGTGGAGCAGCAGAGAAGAACAGCAGGAGAAATTCAAGGACACTTGAATTCACCACCACAATCAACTTCCAATTCATCTACAACCAGGGAGGGGGGGCGGGGGGGGGGGGGGGGGCGGGGAAGGAGGGGGGGGGGGGGGGCCAGCATCTATTATAAACATGTCAATCAAATGAACCAATGAGAAAATCTTATTAACAAGAGAAAGAACAAAACATGCAGCTTACAGATTGCACAGTTTTCAACATCTGGACTCCAACAACAGTCAAGAAGGTAGGGAGGGGGCAGCAGTCTCCACCAACTGCCACCCAAATCACACTGCTCGGTACCTTCCTGTGGGTGGTGAGCCCACAGGAAGTTATGTGGGTTGACGGTGTTATGCTCAGAGCACCTCAGTGCTAACCTGGCAGCTGCTGGATTAGAACCTGAAGCCTGAAGGAACCAAACCTGCTTCCTTAACCACAAAGCTCTACGTCCTTTCATCTGAGTGAAGTGGGGTTTTTTCCTAAGTCACTTCCATCAACACTCAACTCAGCATGAGATTCACTAGCATAAAGAGACACAAATGGGAAAGTCAACCTGACCGCGACAGCCACATGTCACTGGGCAAAGAGGCGCAGGTGGCTCCCAAGTGGAGGGTTGGCCATGTCTGATCTACGACCACTACCTGAAACAAAATCTCAAAGAGATCATGGTAAACCTCAACCTTGAAAACAGGTCGGAATTTTTGAGGCTAACATTAAATAGCAAGGCTAAATGGGCTGAATATATGCCAACTACAAACTTAAGAATATTTTGGAATAGATTATTAAAAACATAAAAGTAAGAAGAAGAAGGTGAAGATGGAGGTGAAGGATGTAGTTCAGGAGAAGCAGAAAAACATGAAGCTGAAGGAGGAGGAGGAAAAAAGTACAAGGATGGAGGAGAAGGAGGTAAAGGAGAAAAAAGGGGTAAAACAAAAAACAAAAAAAGAGAAAAAAGGGAGAGCGAGGTAAACCAAGACGGGAAGTAAGGAAAATAAAATGGATCAGTGACAAAAGGAGAAATGAGAAGAGAACATTGAGATGGAACTGAAGCAGAAGAGTAAGGAGAAGTGGAAGACAGTAAACAGTCTTTAATCTTTTGTTTTCTTTTTTTTTTATAAACACTACTACTCAATCCATCCATCCACATTCATCCTCTTATATAATGGGAGACAATCTAAAGATAATGATAGAGCATGTCATATGATCTACACCCAAGCTGAAGGCTTTGGTTGTGACAGGTTAAACCTGTCAACTGGAGTCTGGAGTACTAGTGGCGGACAACATTACTCCAATGCTCCGTCCATCAATCCACCCATACTCATCCTCTTATCTGTTACCAGGTCATGGAGGCAACAATCTCCATGATCACAACCCAAATCACACTGTACCAGCCGTTCATGAACATCCCTGCAGGTGGTGAGCCCACTGGAAGGAGACCACCTCCCTAACTGGGATGGGATTTAAGGTGAAAGCTAGAGTTCCACACCAATGACAGAGACATTGGCAACAATATAACTCAGCTCCTAAAAACACACTTCAGGAACACTCGTCTAAATGTTGGCTATATCTGCAATTTGTAACCAATTGTGGCCCATGAAGTCAGTCCAGTTCATCTTATAACAAAGTAGATACAAGCCCACACAGATGGACATCTCCTCCCGTCTGTTATCGTGAGCAGGGAAACCCTCCCTCATCTCCAACACGTGGCCCCCCGGCCAACATGTTGGAGAGCCCACATCCCAGAACACTTGCCCCTCAGTGAACCCACTTCCTCCCCAGGCTGAGGAGTGCTTCCGGGTTGGACGTCCAGACCAGTGTCACTCCTCAGCCTCCAGTGAAACTTTTCTCTCCCTATATTCTCACCCACTTCCTCTTAAAACAGGTCCCTCAGAAACCCAGTCGGTGTGAGGTGTCAGCCCTGCCAGCCCAGATGCCATATTTAGGACACAAATGTGAGGAGATGACAGCAGTTGTAAAATGGTGCCGTGCTGAGATTATAATTAACATTTTCCAAACCTACATCACTCTGCCTCCCACTTCCCCACCTCCCCTTCCTGACCCCCTCCCCTCTCTCCCTCCCTCCCTCCTGTCTTTCTTTTCACTCACTCACTCCTGTACAATAAATGGCAGGACACAAAAATGCAAGAAGAGGAGAGAAAGAAAGAAAAGAGGGATGGAGGAGGAGAAAGAGGAGGAGAGAGTCAGAGAGAGAGAGAGAGGAGAGGGTGAGCAAACAGAGGAGGGAGGGAGGGAGGAGGGAAACGGCGTATGCTTGTATACAAGCCTGATTTCCATTTTTTTCCCCAACTCGTAATGTATTTAATTCAAGTGAAACGTAATCATGACGTGTCGTGTCATTAATCTCCTCGCCGCCTCTCCCGTAAGTACACTGAGTCTTTACTTTCAACATATCTCCTTAAATCTGCCTTTATTTCTACTACTGCACCTCCTCTTCTGCTCCTCTCCAACACTTGTGTTTACATGTACACTTTTAAACGGCTCCGCGTCCAAACATTTCACGTATTATTATTTTTTTGGAGGCTGTTTGTATTTTTATATCTGTGCTTCAGTTGTTGTTGCAACCTCGTCATTCACACTGCGTTGGTCTGAAGCGGAGTGGGTTGAGTTTTTCGGAGGTTCTGTGGATGTTTTTTGGAGAATGCGTGTGTGTGTGCGCGCACCCGTTGCGCACTCATGTGGACTGATTGGCGTGAAGCATGTATGTGCACGGTGCACGGACGTATGTTAGGATGGCTGCATGTATGTACCAGCCCTGGAGACGAGCGCGTGCGTGCGTGCGCGCGTGTCTGTGCGCTCCTGCTCCACTTTACGCGTGTGTCATGTATGTTGGAGCCGGCGCTGTGTGGTCGACTGTGTGGTGGATGGAGCCGGGCCAGGAAAACATGCCCAAAATGCACAGATGTGAGGCGTTCGGACGTTTGGAAAGCTGCGTGTGATGCAACGAAAGCGCAACAGAAGTCGATGTTTTTTTTTTCCTTTCGTCTTATTATTTCAACTTTATCCAAGTTGCGTTTAGGGAAGCAGGGTGAAACCGCGGTGTTTGGTCAGTGTAGCGTGGCGATAAAGAGGGCTCGAAGATGTCTGTGGGTTCGAGGCGCAAAAGTGTGAATGTGTGACTGTTCCTTCACGGACAGGGAAAGAGCCGAACCCGAGAGACTCAAGTTGTAACGATGCGTATCTCGATGGGAAACAAAAGTGTAGGGTTCTTCTTCTTTTTGTGTGTCGCCAACTTGACTCGACCTCTTAAAAAGAAAAGCGCAATTTTGCAGTAAAGATGCAAAAGGATTAGTCGGACTGAATCCTTTTGTTGTGTACACACGTACACAAACACACACACACACACACTCGCGGGCTATTGTGCGTAAGCGCATTGTTTGGCAGATTAAACCTCGACCTCACTTTTTACTGTGCGCAAAACGGAGCCACAGGCTGTTACAGAAACCCTTCTATTTTACTCCCCTTCACTACAACCACGGTACTTGTCCTAACATCACCTCACAAAGTATTGTTGGTGTTTCGTGCCTGTGAGTGTGTGTGTGTGAAAGTGTGTGTAAAACTCGCCTTTTCACACCTAAAATAACTTTGATGTTCGGTTTAATGTGTGTGTCGTATAAGGGAGACCGTGCTTGTATTTCTGTGCGCGGATCCGGGGTCGGGTTGTCAAAAATGAAATCCATGATGGCATTTTTCCCCCCTTCCTCCTCCTCCTTCTCTTCCTTCTCCTCACTCGTCTTTCCCCCTCCCTTAATCTTTTGTATAGAAAATTTAAGAACAAAATGGAGCAGGGAGAGAGAGATAGAGAGGGAGGGAGGGAGGGAGAGAGGGTGAGTGAGTGAGTGGCGATAGATAGGCTGACATGACACACACTCAACACTCTCTAACGCCAACCCCCTACGACTCCCATTCCAAAAAAAGAGAGAAAATCCTTAAAAAATGTCAACCATTCCACTTTGACGCGTCTCCACCTCTTCCTGGAAGCTTTCTACCGAAGACTCCGCTCCAACCCGAGGACGCCTGCTTGTTTGTTGTGTGTTGATGCTTATTTACTTCATTAATGTGCTTCTAATTGTGATGGCCGCGAGAGAGGAGGGAGGGAGGGAGGGAGGAAGAATGAGGAGGGAGGGAGGGAAGGAGGGAGGCAGGAGACGGAGCGACTGAAAATGGTTGCAACGTTATTGACGCACACATCGCAGCGGCGGCGGACGAGGAGGAAATTCCTCCTGAGATAAGGAGCAAACGTGTCATGTGCGGCTGTGACCACAGACTCTCCCCACGCCCTTCCTCCGTGGACAGACAGGATCCTCACATGTCCCCGGGTTTCATGCACACATCTATAAATCTGTGGCCCCAGATGTCACACTTTGCACAGTGTCTCAGTGTGTGTGAGTCCATGCGTAGAGGAAACAGACTTACTCCCCTGTCTGGTCTAATAACTCCAAGTCTCCTGTCTTAAATCCTTTTTTTAACCCCCGTGATGACCGCACAGGTTTGGTCAAAAAGTTCAGAGACAGTTGGTTTATTTAGAAGGCTGAGAACCTGTTCTGGCGTGTCCCAGATTTCTCCTACAGCTTTGAGAGGTTTGATCATTTCATTTTTGTCGACGTCGAGCGCTACCTATGACTTGATCAGTATTTTTCAAAGCCTCGGGACTGAACGGTAGAGAAAACAGAATTTGACTGGAAACTTGACAGAACTCTTGAAGATTTGCAACAGGTTTTAATCTACCTTTAATTCTTGAAAAGGTTTTTTTTTTTTAAACTGACATTAGAATGATTGGATTTGCAGTCCATAAATGAGACAAAAGAGGTGTGAGGTGTTCAGACAGAAATAGACACTGGTTATGTTCCCAAAGTTGATTTTTTATTTTTTATTTTGCAATTGGACTTAGATGAGAGCTCTATATAGATAATGTAGCACTTTATAGCTTTCTGTTCCTCCTGTCAGACTCAAATGTTCAGCTGATGCATCATTATTATTATAACATAAGATTGTCCTCAGTTTTTTCAGAAAGGATTAGACTTGACCTGGAAAGAAACAATCAAATACTTGCAGAACTTGCGCCTTTTTTTATTATAAGAAACAACTTGTCCTTGCTGGAAAACGAAATAAAAAATCCCCCGCAAAAAACCTTCCAAAAATGTTGTTGTAAACGACTGGACTTCTGAGACTTAAAAGACATTTTGTTCCTCAGCTGAGGAACTTCTGAAAGTGAAAACAGAAAGTGATGAAGTTCAGGAACAAAACCTCTTTCTAGGTCCATGAAGAAGTCCATTCGTCTACGACAAAAGTCTTTAAATATCATGACCTGGATGAATGAGAATTTTCACAGACGATGAATGAGAACCCACTGCCCAGTTAATGAAAACTCCATGAGATTTCTATAGAATTTACTTTTATTCTGAGTACACCATTGTTGAGAAGGTAGAAATCCATGACTCTCTCAGCTGTCTGTCTGTCTCTCTGTCTGTCTGTCTGTCTGACTGTCTACATACATACACATTACTGCTGGTGTTTTGCTGACTTGACTTTTAAGGGTTTTGATTAACACTAAAACTAAAAGGAGTCTGATCCTAGTTGTGTTAGTGTGACCCAGGTTTGGTCCTGTTTTAAAGGATATTTCTGTCTGCAGTCTGGGACATTCCTTTAGTTATATTAAATGAACGACGATGTTTAAATTATTTTTCTGTGTCCAAACGATATCTGTCCAGAATCACTGACATCATATATGAGATGTTGCTCGTCTAGATTCCAGCATTGGACGTAGATTATTTCTTAATGTTTGACCTTTATGCAGTAATTCTTTCACATCAGATACAGTCCTCAGAGTAAGGCTGTAGGAGGGAACGCTAAAAAAACCAATAGCCAATGTAAAAAAAAAAAAAATGGCCTGTTTTCAGGCTACTCTCCTGCTTGTTATGTTCAAGTATCCTCCTCCTCCTTCTTCTCCGCCTTCTCCATCACTGCCACCGGCCTCCTCTACAACCTCTGTACTGCACTTAAGGGTTTGGGTGGGGTGGGGAGAGGCCCACACACGCACATGCACACACATAAGCCATCCAGGTGGCTCCTGGGTAAGCGGTTGTTGTGGTGACGGAGATGAAGAAAGTGCGTAGTAAAAGAAAAAAAAAAAACAGAAAAGGAGTGTAGCACCAATCAAGGCGTCTGATTGATATAATGGGGTCATTAGTGCGCTGTGGGAGAGGCACCTGCTTGTCCTCAGTTAGGGAGAACTCTATTGTGACATTTTTAGATGGTTGAGACTTATTGCTGGCTGCACAGGATTATACAGGCTGTATGTAGAGAGTTTAGGGTCCTGTTCAAATAAAACGCCACTTACTTTTTTTGTATGGTCTTTCAGGAAAAAAAATTCAACCCTCTGTTATCAGTGGAAACCAGAGCTTTTACTGTTTATCTGGGATTCTGTGGGGAATGTTCAAAATTCAACTTATTCTACTGGTCCGTTCTGTGCTTTTAAAAAGACAGGGACACTGTGTTGTTTTGCTGTCTTCAAGCAAGCAAAACATTTCTTGGTGGACAGATGTGTCACAAATTATAAATATCCAGCAATTCTTCTTTAATGATGTCATACAGTGTTTTTCAATGGCTTCTCTAGTCTGCATGCTGAGGTTCTTAGATCATCTGTTAACAGAAAGCATCTACGTCTGATGTAGGTTGAAGATAATGTTACAATCTGAAGAGAAGGCATTGGAACAGTCATTTCCACACCGTAAAGCTACAACTCTGACAACATAGTCTTCTCTGAGCTAACATTCTTCTCAAATGGTGGCCATAGAAAAACTTGAATACCACTGCTGAAATCTCGTGCTGGTGCAGCAGAAGCAGCAGGAACATATCAGGCCCAAGCACTTTGTATTGTACCTATTGAAACAAGTCAGTAGTGCGGCTCGTCATGTCACGAAGACGTGCGTGCCACTGCACACCGTGTTTGTTTCTCATGGCCACAGTGACACAGTTATCATGGGACAATAACCACTCTGTCTGCAAGACAAAAGGATCCACAAAACGGCTGCACAAAGAGTTTTCACCTTGTAAATAACCTGTGTTTTCCCAGCAGGGGTCACCATTTACACCTAATGTTACGCTTACATCTGAGGAAGAAGTAGCCATTGCTTAACTACGTCGGTATCTTCACAACAGGGACCCGACAGTAATACCAGTGGAAGCACCAGGGACCGCAAAGAAGTTGTCTGCTCCCTCATTAACCTGAGATTAACAGCTTCAGTTTCATGTTTATGGGTCACTGGTTTGTAATAAAGGGAGCAAAGCATCTTTCATTCACACTTTGCACCTGAACCTTTGTCCTTGATTTGCTGAAGACTGTAGTAAAGGGTTCATGTCCAGTAGACAGTGTTTGCACAGATGTAGAGTTTAAAGATTTAAATAATTATCTCTTTGGGAAAATGTTGGTTTCCATTTAGTGAGCTAGTGATTATCAAGAGTAATTTGTAGGGTTTTCTCGGAAGCTCACGCACTAGAAATGTAATCCAAATTTTTCTGAAAATACTAAGTTTCCTACAAATCCACTAAATGGACAGTTGGAGTTAAAAGTACAACAGTCAAACTCCCTCAGTCCCAATAGGTCTATCAAAGACCAGGAGGAACAGGAGTCTTGAAAGTTAAAATTAGTGAGATGGCTTTGTGAAACCCTATTGACTTTTGTCTAAAGTCAATAGGGTGCGGAATGTATGGTTCGGTTCCTTTTTTTCTCTTTGTCTGTTTCTTTAAGCTGTGTAGATCAGAGCAAAAGCCATGTAGGGAAGTGTGTGAAAGTGAGCGCCGTTCCGCTCATATTTAATAGATTATTGCGTCTTTAAGTCTCGACGTGGCCAGATCCCTCTCCTTTGTGTTTCTTCACATTCAGGCTCAAATCTGCTTGTATACACAGGGCCCAGGTACTGCAGTCAAAGAGGTATTACATTGAATTACACAGCCAGGTGTCAGTGGCAGCTCAAACCCTCCACATACATGTATATAAAACTATTATATTTAACCCAGTGTGTTGCTAAAGAAGGTTACCACGTGCTTGGCATATTTCCCCTGGGTGGAATAAAGAATCTACCCCTGTTAAGAGATTCTATTTTCTCCTGGAGTAACCTTCTCGCAGGTGTCTGATATATACGATATTCCACAAGGAGGCCACAGTGAAGGGTCAGCATCCCTCAGGGCTGAGGCAGGGGAGAACTTTTATCTGTTGTAATATGAACAACTTAAATCAAAAGCTTAGTTCTACTATCGCAGTGATTTGACGCTTGCAGACTCAGGCCTTGCAGAGTCACCGCGTTCCTGCCAGTTTCTTGAATCGCTGCGGTGTCGGAAGTGTCTCTTGTACGCTCTCAGGCAGAGAAAGGATTCATTGAGAAAAAAAAACAGGTGCCACAGCTGAGAGTAGAGATGTGTGTGCAGCGCAGGTTGAGAGCTAACATAAGGTAAAGCCTGTACAGAAGAACAATATATTTTTTGTTCTAAAACAAGCAGCATGCAACACAAGAGACTAAGAGAGTTTTGTTAAATAATCCCAGTGCAAGAATCTCTATAGAGGCTGATCCCAGTGACCAATATTGTAATCAGTGTCGTCTTAGACCTGAACCTTCTGAGCAGTAAACCTAACGGAAATCAGTTTAAAGGCTTTACAGTAGTGACCTCAGTGACACGAACCAAGACAAAGTCTCGGAGACAGAAAGTTCCATTGATCACTTGAGGTAAAAATATTTATGTTCCAATACATTAGTCAAAAATAGGGAAGGTGAAATGAATTATGAAGAAGTACATAAAAAAGTAAAAAAAGTTAATAAAGAAATTTGTTAAAATGTTAGTAAACAAAAACAACAATAAAATCCAAAGGGAAACTTGCCAAAGAAAAAAAAAATGAATCCAAAAAAATACAAAGAAACAACGGATAACAAGGAAATGAGCCAGAGACCTGGGCACAATCACGAATGCCCTTGAATCATATTTAACAGGGAAAATATCGTGTTGAAGGAAGCTGATTGCTTCCAAATGAGACCAAAAAGAACTTCCTCCACGAGGTTAAAAAAGTCATAAAGTATTGGGTTTTCGGAAGAAGAATCTGACTCTTCTGTGCAGTAAGTGTTGGCTCACAGTGGGACATTTTCCTCTTTCACATTGCTGGAGGTCTGGTTGGGAGTGTGAGCCCAGACCACAGTGTAACAGGAGGGGGGTCACAGAAAGTTGAGGTGAAGGAAAGGAAATGAATTCCGTCTGTGAGGAAGTATTCACCACGTGAGTTGGCAATTCCAAAAAAAAAAAAAAAAACAGTCAGAAATTACACTGAATGACATGGAGAGCTGCAGCGACTCCCTGCTGCTCAGTGACTCTCTCATTCTCATTTTTTTTTCCTGTGGTCAGTCTCACCATCCTCCCTCAGAGACATCTCACCTCACACACACACACACACACACACACACACTTCATCACATGAGAGCCCAGTGCAGCAGTAGGAAGCAAATACACACAGTACCACAGATATGTACCTATTTTATTTTAAGATTGAGACCTGAGAAGGAAATTCTTTCTAAAAACATGAAGGCAGGTGAATAAACACACACATGGAAAAAAACTTTAAAAAACTGAGATCAGGATAGGGTTAATAAGAGAGCTTTGACACAAAGAAAGATGAAAGAACCTGTAAAAACCTACAGGGTAGAGGATGCTTAGTGGTTAAGAAAGCGGACTTGGGTCCAGAGAGTTTCAGGTTCAAGTCCACCATCTGCCAAGTTACCACTGAGGTACCCTGAGCATGGCATCTTCCCCACTCACTGCTCCCTGTTCACTTTGGTAATGGGTTAATTGTCTAGGTCGAATTTCATGGTCTGCTGTGTCACAGTGACCAGCAGTTCAATTTCACCAGCAAAACCTAGCATTTTGCCATGTAAGTTGTGTGGATTTAAATACATTGATGTAATGGTCGGTGAAAGTTAATTTCAGTTAGCCAAAAATGAACTACAAATCAAAAGTGGCAGACCAAATTCATAAACACCAAAAGTCACTGAAAACTGGAATATAGCAAAAAATATATATAAAAACCCCAAAAATATAGTTATTAAAAATTATTATTATTATTTCTGGTAAAATGCTGAGTAATTTTGTTCATCCTTGAGCCTGTAATCATCACAGTGAACTGAACCATCTGTAGAGATGACACTGCTACCAGCACACAGTCATAATTATGCAAACCTTAATGAGGTGGTAGGGAGTAGACACTGCATGGCTGCATTCTCTGGTTGACATCCAGCACTAAGCTTATGAAAGGGTATTTACACTGAAACCGTTAATGCAAAGTCCTAGACGTATATAAAAACCAACTACTTCCTGCCGGCACGCACACAATATCAAAAATAAAACCAGTAAATGGTTCACACCCTTACATTTACGACAATGACGTGTGAAGCTTGCTGACAAGTTGGGACCTGCATTTGACAATAAAGCTTTCCCTCTGTGTGGATATTTACACAATCATTTTAGAATGAGAAGAGAAAAAAACCTTTCTCCTACCTCCCAAATATAAAACTTGTCTGAACACATTGTGCTTTTAGTCCCATGACAGCTACTTATCAGGGACGTGATGTATGACTCAGCAACTACACACAAACACACACTCATGCCGTACACACCTCCTTACTCTAAACACACCTTAAGATATAAAGACAGTTTTTGCAACAAGTGGGGTAAACTAATTCTGGGGGAGGTTTTTAAAAGATGAAAAAAAAAAAAGATCAAGAAAACTGTTCTCCATTACTGAGCATTTAATCTTAGTGATAGCATCTCATTTCCTCAAAGTATTTTTTACAAATAATGACAACATGGTGGCCCAGCGGGGGTATGAACACAAGCTCTAGATACTCAAATAAAACAAGTAAGAAAAGGTTAAAAGTTTGAAGAAATTACTATAAACAAAAATAGCTAAAAGTGGGTTTTATAAAATAAAAGCACAATCAAATAACTGATGTACAATGTAAAGCCAAATGTGGAGCCTTGAACTCTATTGATCTCATCTATTTACATTATATACATCATTTATTCATCTTTTTACATAGTTTTGAGCATTTGCCTGCCATCTTCACTGTGTTTGCCATCCTTAACTAATAGAATGAAAGACATTTTTAGGTTCATCTCTGCCCCTAGAGTGTAACGCAGTATTGTAATCAGGCAGTCGGAGGAGCTCTAGAACCCTTCTCAGATTGGCTAATCTTCAAGTTGAGAAGCAAGCAAGGCAAATCAGGTTAATTCCAAAGGTACCAGCAATAATGTCTGTAGGTTAACTCTGATTGTGTAGCAACAGGCAACAGGCAACACCATCTACCAATAAAGTTATGGGCAAAAAGGGCACATTCTGTTCCTACATCTTCTGAACTGCTGACATTCAAGATCCTTTGTATACATTCTCCACTGAGAAACTACAGCACACAACAGTGTTACTGTCCCATATTTTACTCTTTTGAATATCTTGGTGAGCAACACAGTGTCAAACTGCTATGATGTCACGCTGCAGGAATGTGATATAGAGACAGCTTTTAGAATACCACGCTGCCTTCAGGTTTCTCACAAGTGAAGTCTGTAAGAGGAAACAAGGTCACTTTTTCACTGCTGTATTATGTAGATAAATGTTAAGTCCAGGTTCTGCTTGAGAACAACTAGATGTCAGTTTGGTGAAAAGAAATGGAGGAGAATCTAAAGTGAGAACAAAAGATAGAGCATGTCACATGATCTGTACCCAAGGTGTACACTTTGGTTCTGACAGGTTAGACTCTTTCAACTGGAGTCTGGATTGCTAGTGGTGGACAATTATGCTCCTATGTTCAGTCCATTCATCCATCCATCCGTTACCAAGTCAAGGGGGCATCAGTCTCCATGAGCACCACCCAAATCACACTGCACCATACCAGCCACACATGAACCTTACCACAGGTGAAGAGCGCACTGGAACGAGCCAACCACCCAAACAGGGATTTCATGTTGCCCAGGAAATGAACCGTGGAGTTCCTCACCAACGACAGAGACATTGACTCTGGACCAAACAACTATTTATCTAATGTTCGATTGATTTTAATATCCTCAAACACAATTAAAGTACACAGATTTATTTTATTTTTTTGCATAAAACGGACTCAGTGTCTAGGTCGGTTAATTCTTCTCCCAGCGTGACATTCTGCAACGTTCTTATTATTCTCAGTGTCATTTCTAATCTTCGGAATAATGTGTCACCAGCCACGTCTGGACTTTAACAATTAATGACGCCCAGTACTTCTCCCCTCCTGTCTCTCCCTGCCTCCCATGCTGCACCTTATCTCTTGATTTCTTTTACACTGGCATGATATGGGTGGGTGTTTTGCAGCTGTCGCCATTAGGGGCAGAAACAAAGCATTGGTATGAAAATGTCATCAGACTTAACATCGACCTCACTTCCGCTTTTTTTCCTTCTTCTTCCTGCGTTTATTAATTTGTGTTTGCTCTCCCACTGACTCCACCCTCCTACTATTATAACACCAGGTCGCCCTCTGCACCAACTCACTTCTGTATTCCTTCTGCCCACTTTGTATCAAAAATTGTATCTATTTTCCTTCTTTCTTTCCCCTTTCTCCCTCTGCCTGCTGCCTTTCTCATATTTTTTCTCCCCATTTCTTGCTCCTCGCCATGTTGGCAGGGCCCAATCTACCAGCTGATATCAGCATTCCCTGGCACCGGGCCAACTGGCAACACCGCAGGAGAGAAAGAGAAAAGAGAGGGAGAGAATGAAAGAAAATTAGTGAATAATAGACGGCGCGAGGGTGGGGTGGGAGGGTTGAAGGGAAAGAGGCAGAGAGGGGGATGGGAGGAGTATGAATCAGGAGGAGAAGACAGACAGAAAGACAGCAAAACGAAGACAGGGAACAATAATGGAGGATTAAGAAAAGAACCCAGTGTGTCGTATGTGTGTGTTGTGTGTGGTTGTTTATGTGACTGATAGGCTGTGATATCCCTGTGAGTCATAGCTGAGCTAAAATGTCAACCAGCTACATGAGAATCTCTTTGTCATCCGGGCACAGACACACAATCACACACACAATCAGGCGTCACATAAACACTTAAGTGCCCCGGCCGCCATGCGAACACAAATGTGGGCGACACACACCTGCAAACACAGATGTTCCATTGTTTTTCCACAGTGATTGATGACCTTTTGTTTATGTTGTGTATATCTTGGCGGCGTCTCCTGCAAATTATATACATATTAAAAAAAATGACGGACAAAAACAGCGTGTGTGTATCAGTACAGCGGAGCCGATGCAGAGTGCTGTGCACTCAGGAATGTGTGTGTTTGTTTGTGCGTGTGTGTGTGTGTGAGTGAGGGACGGCATGCTTTGCCAAAATGCTTCATGAGACCAGTTTTGCTGTATATTACACTTTTACATTTTTAGCTGACTCTTGTTATTCTTTTGTGTTTGTGTGTGAGTGAGACAGACAGAGAGAGAGAAACAGCTCTTAACAGAAAAATCTAAGCCTTCATCTGCAGGTTATCTAAATAAACTTACCCTGACAACACCCCACACAGGAAGTAGACTGCAGAAATGGGGAGCTGCACCATGTGCACAGGTTTTTTTCAGATTGGCTTCTAGCTGGTATTTGGTTACATTTTAGCATTCTTGCTAATATTGAAAGTCTAAACTGGAGTATAAAAGAGAATAATTTACTATAATTATAGTTTAATATCATTTAATAGTTCTTTTAGGAAATAAAATGGCTTGTTTTAGCATTTGATACCAACTAAGTTATATAAGGAAAATTTATGGTTTTCTGTATCTTTTTCTCTCTGTTCTACATAAAGTCCAACCCTTTTTGAGGGAATTTGAACTACCTTCGATGTTTCACGACAGTTGAAAGCAAATCTATTGTCAAACATTTCTGGCCGCAGATTTTAATGTGTTGGAGAAAAAATGTTCAAAGTTGACCTTATTTGTATTTTTCCACACTAGTATCGATTTTTTAGTTGTAGCTCTAAATATTTAAGCTTTTGCCACTCTGTGCTGACATTTACATTTCTGCTGATTTGAATACTGACATTAATAATTGGGTTCATATATAAGTGTCTACCTGTATAGACCAGAAAAAAAACCTGTCCTCGTCAACATCAACATCATTCCAAAATTCCAAACAGTTTTAAAATTTGTCCCAAATTTTTAATAGGCATTGTCCAAACCCAAGTTCCTTGGATTTCACCTTATAGTTGATTTTTTTTTTTTTACTCCTCTCTGAAACATACATACTATACATATATTGTACACTGCTGGCATTAGTCAAAAAGAGCTGCTACTGTAGGAGTGAGCAGGAAGGGTGTGAGGGGAAGTCAAAACACTGCGCACCCATCCTGTTTGGGACAGTCCATGTCCTGTCATGTCGTTGCCCTTAACTCCTAAACACATACACAAAGATGTGGGCGCAGGTTTGATGGTGGCGTTGGTGGTGGTGGTGGTGATGGTGGTGGTGGTCCCACATGTGCTGACAGTGTGTGGGAAACAGGTGTGTGTACACCTGTTAAGGCAGCAGAAAAATGTGCATACTCCTACACCACCTGCAAGTGGATTAAAATACAGATGTGAATTTTTTTTTTCTTCTCTGCATTTCTATTTTATACACGTCCTGATCTCTGCCATAATTAAGAGTGCATTTGATTCCCTGTTATTAGCATTTATGATGAAGACTCTTAGTGCAAATTGCTCTTAATGGTAAAATCTGATACCTGCAGTTCATCACTCAATATTGTACAATGCATTCATGCCTACGCTGAAACTGATACTACTTATTTACCCCAGTGTTTTTTGTTAAACAGCAGCCTCATCATAACTTAATTTCTCTGCGAGTGTTTTATATTTAGAGCTGGTGTTTGGGCATTTTCTCACCATCTTTTCAATATTATGTTTGATTTTTGTCCACAGAAAGTCAAAGGAGGTGGTTGCTGCATCAGTAGAAACAGCAAAGAATGGCATAATATCGCACACACTGCTGGTAAATTGGCATTGAATACATACAGTGTACAGTTTACATCACCTTAAAACCACTAAATTCTCTGAACTTTTTCTCCCAATTTGCTTCTTTTTGCTTTGTATTTACAGAGGATGGATTCTCCGCCAGAGTTTGTGTTTTCACTTTCCTGTGAGCAGCCCCAGTCTCCACCAACACTACCATCTCTAGACCACAGTCCACGAGCCGTGTCTCCCCACACTCTTCTCTCTCTACCCGACAGCCCCACTGTCCTGCCCATTAATAGCTCTGAACCTTCTCCCAGGAGTGCAGATACATCGCTCTATTTCCCAACCTCTGACTCCCCTGTCCAAGAGGGCACCATCAACAATCACCACGATCTGGATGATGAGGATGATGAAGCAGGTTTGGATGGAGTCCCCCCATCACCGACTCCAGCAGTGGCTCTGTTTCCCGGAGGAGGGGGGCAGGAAGCTGGATGCAGCCCTTGCTTGGACAGCTCTCCTCCAGCTACACCATCAGCACCACTTGGGTTCGGAGCCTTGGAGCTGGCCCTCAATTCGGGACACAGTGGGAACTCCAGTGAGGAGCTAGACCTCCAACTGTTCCAGAAGGACACAGTTCCCAAAACAGTAACTGGAGTGGGTGGGGCTTCTTCTGGGCCTGCACTCAGGTTTCCCTGTCTTGTTTGTGGGAAGAGATTCAGATTCCAAAGTATATTGTCTCTTCATTCCCGAGCCCACAGTCTGGACCGGGACCGTAGAGCAGCTGCCCTCTACCGGTCTGGACTTCCCTCAGCACCTGTGAAGCAGCACCTCAAGATTCAAAAGAACCACAAAGATGTTATACAAAACCACAAAAGCAAATTAAACCAGCGTTCAGTGGCAGGAACCCTGGTTCAACATAAGTCAGAGAAAGAGGTTACTGATGGTGAGGTTAGGAGTCCAGGTGAAGACATTCAGAACGACCACAATCCCAACTTTTTACTTGAAGATAGCACACCTTTGACCCCACCACTAACAGAAGATCCTGTTTGTGTGACATCTCCATATTCTTCCGCTGTTGGTGAGACTGCATCCACTCCCACAGCCCCTGCATTTCGCTGTCATGCCTGCAAAGGCAAATTCCGGACAGCCTCAGAGCTGGCACGTCATGTTCGCATCCTCCATAACCCGTACAAATGCACCCTTTGTCCTTTCTCTGCCAGCCAAGAGGAGAGTCTGGCATCACATTTACAGGAGTGCCACCCATCTCCAGATGTTTCTGCCCTGCCACTTGCTTTTAGTTCCAGTCAGATTATTACCTCATCTGACACTCCTGTTTCCACCCCTACCAACACACCTGCCCCCCCCACAAACACACCGCAGATAACATCACCTGGAGGAGCAGCTACTTCCTCCTCAGTGCCAGCATTTCGTTGTGATATCTGTGGGCAGCGATTTACACAGTCCTGGTTCCTTAAGGGACACATGAGAAAGCACAAAGACTCCCTAGACCATAAGTGTAAGGTGTGTGGCCGTGGCTTCAAAGAACCCTGGTTCCTTAAAAACCACATGAAAGTACACCTTAACAAGCTTGGGCTCAAAGCTGGACTGGGAATTCTCAGTGGACCAGGAACCGCTGACCAACAGGCCAAAGGCTCTGGAAGCAATCACACTCTTAATGCTCTGTACTCCAGTCTGCTTCTGGCTCAGAGAGGAGGTGGTAGAGGAGGACAAGGGCGGTCGGACAGGAGCACAGGGGCCAGATTAGGGATGGGGTCAAGCAAGTCAGCCATTCTAGGCTACCTGGGACTACCCAGTGATGGCAGCGGGGCGAGCTGCATGGAGAGGCTTCAAGCTGTGGCTCAGGTGGCAGAGATGGGAAATGGTGGCGGCGGGCTAAGTGGAGGTGATGGTGGCAATACAGGAAGAGGAGGGGGAGCAGCTAGAAATACAAAGGATGGCATGGCACCAGTATCGGATGCAGAACAAGCCACATGGTGGCAACTGGTAGCTCGCAGTATAGCAGTTGCGCAGCAGCAACAGCAGCAACAGCAGCAGCAACAAGGCCAACGAGGTCCTGGTCGAAGGTCAGTAATTACTGAGGCTGACCAAGTCAGAGCCTATCTCGGTGGCCTGGAAACAAGAGAAGATTCTGGAGGAGCTGGAGGGCCATGGGAATGCCCAGACTGTGGGAAGCTTTTCCGCAGCTTCCAGCAAGTGGTGGTCCACGCTCGTGTTCATGCTCAACGGCCACAAAAAGCAGCAGCTGGTGGGGAGGAGGGAAGCAGCAGTCATAGAGGAGGTATGTTAGGAAGAGGAGGAAGCACAGAATTGAGACAAGAGGCGCAGACCCATGGTGGTGGATCCCAACAGGTAGATGTGAGACAAGAATCAAAACTGCACAGTGGTGGATCACATCAACCAGGGGCAGCAGCGGGATTTCACTCTGTCATCTCTAGCTTCAAAGGTAAAAACAATTCACATCCACTGCTCTACTTGCTCTATTGGGTATTGTTTATTTGCACACATCTAGGTGGTACTCTCAGAAAAGCATATTGCTATGCTGTTTTAAATATACAGTCTCTGAAGGGCCCTTAGAACTAGTCATTGTCTTTATTTATTTTCTTTTTTTTCTGACTGCTTTTCCAATTGCAGGAGAAAATGGGTTGACAGCAGTCTCCACAGTATCCTCAGTTCCCATCAGGGAGCGGGTACGTGGAAGAGGAATCAAAGACTGCCCCTACTGTGGTAAAGCATTCCGCTCTTCGCACCATCTCAAAGTACACCTGAGAGTCCACACAGGTGAGTAACTGTTGCTAGTTTAACAAGCCATTGTTACAAAAACTATGATTCTAAAAACGATTTCGAGATAGCGTATTCTTTTTTTTGGAACACATTACCTCAGAGAGCTAGCGTGTGCTAATCATAGCACAGCATGACTGGCAATTGAACAGCTCCACTGGTGGAACTCCTGCTTAAGTGCCTTGTTTGAGGTTATATTCACATTATCTTCCAAAGGGGAAAATATCATGTTTCCCCAGGTAATAGAGCTGGTGAAATTTAACTGGAAGCCTGGAACGTCTCTACTCCACGAGTAGATACAAAGTAAAATAAAGTTCTGAATTAGAGCAGAATACCTCTGGTTACAGTTCCCTCCCCTGCTCCCCCCCTTTATCCCTCATGTGTTTTAGGGATTATCGTCCTCTGACCTGGTTTTTGAAGCAAGACAAACTGTAACTATTGCAATTTTTCTCAGATTATCATGAACTGATTCTGACTGCAGGGCAGAAACATCATATTTTTTAGATCAGCAAAGCAAAAACATTAAATTCTTTGGATCTGGTCTAAACAAAGTGTATGCGGGCATGTCGTTACTATGAACAGAACTCAATTAAAAATGTTATATATTATAAGTGCACTTGCTCATTCTTTAAACTAATGATCCATACTCATTTTACTTAAGAATCATCCATTTATGTTATTGACACTTGATGGATTTGATCATTAGTGAGAGTCAGCTTCTATTCTCCTGCCCTCCAACAACTGATAACTTGGTTTCCCTGGTTCTAAAACACACAAAATAATCTCATTTATTTTTAACATGATAATGATCTCTTATCTAATTCCGGTAGCATTATTACAAAACACTTATTTTAACTTATTATTAACACTTAATTGCTTATATTTTTAACATTTTACAATTCTATGCCATCAAGTGATTACCACACAATCAGTACTTGCAGGTATCAAATTATTAAATACTCTGGTATTAGCATTCTCTTCAGAATATTATAAACCCACCTGGACTTTTTATTATTCTGAAGATAAAAAATCCAATTGTTCTTACTGCTAAAATCGGAATATCTCCTTTAATGAGTTTTTTGTTAAATAAAATAATTTATAGTCTTGTTTTAACACAATGTCTCTCCTGGTGGTGATTTTCTCCAGCACAAAAGCCCCCGCCTCATTTTACCAGCAGTGATCTATTCATTCGGTGATGGAACACTGCCATCTTCCTATGAAACGAGCAACTACATCTCTAATTCCCAATTACTCCCCTTACTGAATTTGCAAAATCTAGCATTTCAGCATACAGCTTGAAAATGTTTATAATAAATACAAAAACAAAATAAAATGTATCGATCCCATTGGTAACGTAACACTTATGTTAACAACAGTTGAAATTTTATTTACAATATGTTGACCTGCAATTAAGGTGAATGCAAAAACTATGTTTAATAGTCTCCTCTTATACCTGTTTGTCTCCTAGGTGAGAGACCTTACAAATGTCCTCACTGTGACTACGCAGGCACTCAGTCAGGCTCCTTAAAGTACCACCTCCAACGGCACCACAGGGAGCAACGTAATGCTCAATCAGCCTCATCAAACTCCTCCTCCTCCGGCCTCAATTCCACCATGCACAGTTTGGTCTCTGGAGCTTCTGCTATGACCAAGCAGCGCAGATCCCAAATCAATCACAGCTTGGTCAACAGAGATACAGCGGAGAACCCCTCATCTCTATCCACGAGTCAACAACAGGCCTGGCTCTTGGGAATTCCAGACCAGCGGGATCAACAAAAAGCCCTGGCAGCTTTAAGGGATGTTGATCTGGATACCCAATATAGGTATCTGTCAGGCATGATGGGAGCACTTTACCAAGGAGGAATGGAGGGTGGTTGGATCAGAGAGTCTCCACCACCAAAGACCCCTAAAGTGTCTCGCCGTAAACCTCTTACAACAAGTCGGATGGTCCAACCGTCAACTGACAAGGAAGGGCCACCACCTTCGTCCCACGAGGGTGGATTTGAGCCTCTGGATCTGTCTCGACGTCCCTCCCCTGGCCTTGGAGAAATGGAAGATGATGGGGTTATGAATTTGGGAGAAGAAGGAGTTGTTGAGGAAAACGAAGGCTCACTTGGAGTCAAACTAAGTCAGTGTTTGTTTTGCCCTTTCCGTACATCCTCGGCAGAATTGATGGCCATGCATCTCCAGGTCAACCACACAAATAAGTCAAGGCGTAAAAGAGGATCTTCTTCTAATATTGAAGAGGATCTAACCTCGAAAGCTACCAAGCTTGATTCTATGTCTATATGGAAGCATGTAAGTGACGCAGAGTCCCAGGTACCATTTGCTGAATGGTCTTCAGCTCAAACCCAGACCTTTAATGGCCTTTCTGAGGATAAAACAGAACATATGGTCAATGGGCTCGAACTGCCAAGCTACAACAGGGCATCTGTGTCCAATCATATAACAGAAGGCTTTGGGCTTAGGGAGCAATTGGATGAAGAAAAGGAAGAAGACCAAGAAGATATGTTAGAAGATAACCTGGATGACAATGGTCTGAGGATGCCCTTCACTATTTCACCAGTCTTAGACGCCAACCACATGGCAGAAAAAGAAGAGACATTCTAAACCAATACATAGCAAATACGTATATGGGGGTTTGGTTTGATATCCTAACCATTTTTGTCACATAAAAAAACAAACAAAGAAAATCCTTTCAGAAAAGGAAATAGGTTTTTAAGGTGAAATGAAGAATTGCAGCCCTTTTATTTGCAGAGAAATTATTCTTGATTTTTTTAGTTAGATTTTCAGACAGTTGTGATGGTTCCCAGCTGTTTTATTCTCCCTGAAATGATTGTTTCTTGGATAGGGCGTTGCTCCACTTCAACCCACAGATCTAGCTTAAAGTAAAGCATGGCGATGCTCATGTAGGAATTGTTGCCTACATTAAGTTTGATAAATCTTTCGGGGTAGGGGAGAAAAAAAAAAAAAATTTACATCATTCCAGAGTGTATTAAAAAAGCAATCATTTCACAACTATAATGGACTGATTATACCAGATCACAACAGTGATCACGGTGAATCTGACTGTGACTAGACACTACAGAGTGAACAATGTGCAAATACGTAGCATTGCGTTTCTACGCCATATAACAACGTGAAAGAGTAATTAGTCTGCAGTTTCAAGCTGTGAACCTCAGCTAAGCTATGTGCTATAAAATCAAGGCGTGAGTTAACTGTTAAAGGCAGCATCTCGCCCTCAACTGTAGATCACTGCCTTGTTGTCTGAAATAAGTGTTTGCAGATGATTGTCCTTTGGGGTAGAAAGACCCCTGAAAAACATTTCTGTGTATATTATTTCATTTTTAGTTAGTGCTTTTGTTTACGTACTTGTATGTTATCAAGAGAGTCTCAGGGCGTTTCTGAGCTCCCCATAGGTCATTTGATTTTATCGGAATATATAGTTTTAAACAATTTTAAGTAAAATATATTTGTTTGGAAAGCGTGGTTTTAGGTTGTTGTAATTAGCTAAGATGTAAACATGACGACACAGGGCGGTGTGATGTTCTGACCCAGATGATACTTTAACTTGAAAAGCGATATACATATGTATAATGCAGTGATAGAAGACAATGTTTGTTGTCTTTTTTTTCCCTCAAAACTGAAAGGAATACCAGAGAAGATTTAGTGTTTACAATGGTGCTGGATCAGCTGTTGCAGAGACAACTCAAGTTTAACTTTCAATGGCGACCAATCAAGCCTCAGTACACAATCAAGACATGTTTGGACAGAAAAACTGAAATTTTGCAACATGTGTGGAGGAAAAAGAAGAAATGTTCCACCATCCTCTGTTGCTTCTGTCACAGAGAAGACATCAAATTTGAAAATGCGGAAAGAAGCAACACACTGCAAGATGAGGCACAAACTGAAAAAGGCACTCTACTTTAGGGGTCTGTTGGATGAGTCGATTTCATTGCTTCTTCTTTTTTTATATAAAATAAAAGCCAATGGTAGGAGTAACTATTAAAACACTAACAAATGCATAGGCATCCCAGTAGAATAAGTGTAGCTTTTGTAAAGACAAAAAACAAATTTGTGTTTATTTTCATTTGGAGATTCTTACGGAAAAAAAAAGATTATCAGTATAGGTAATATGGATTATATTGTTTGTGAGCTAAGACTAGTTGGAATGTCTACATTACAGAGCACTGTGCAAGGTTTGACTTCCCAAAGTAGTTGTCTGTCCCCTCGACCAAACTTTTGTTCAGTGGATGTTGACACTTTCTGTTGGTTTAAAGTGTAATGTTGTGGTTTCAATTAGACCTTTCCCATCTATTTACAAGAAAATAACAGTTAGTGGATGACGAACCCAAACCTGACATAAGTCTGGTTCATCAAGAAATTCATTCTGTTCTTATAGTGAAATGCTAAGGCACCTACTGTTATGATAAAAAAAAAGTTCTCAACACCAATAACTAAGGCATGAAGGTATGTTTCTGAAGATTATGAATGTGATTTTGTAACTACCCTTAGAGCTGTGTTTCATCACAACACTAGTACTAGGAACTTTTAGTATAAGTAACTTCTAAGTAACTAATGGTTCTTGCCTACAATGGATGCCTGGGCATCAACAAAGTCTAAAAATGTTGGAAAATATTACATCAGGATCCACATGTAGCAACATAATCAATATTTTAGTATTCACTATTTAGTATTTTAGTAAAAGCTCAGGAGTCTGGGGCTAAATGTGATTGGCTGGTGCAATTCATAGTCAAAAACTTCAATCAGTGGTAGCCCTCTTTGGTTCTTGTAGAAGTGTGACCGGTGTGACTGTGGTCAGCAGCGTCACGTGGTTGATCCCACTGTCAGTTGCCCAATTGATTGATCACATTAAGCGTTGCATATCTTCTTGCTGCCTAATGTTTGTTAATAGTGCAATGATCATAAAAATAAGATGACTGTTAATTGAGCTACAACATTTTGGTTTCAAGAACAGTTATGTGATCCCACTTTTGTCTGGTGGGATTCCTTGGCTTCACTGCTAAAGCGACAGAACCTCATATACTTACATTTATATATAAGCTAAACATTCCAGCATCGTCTAAAAGTTCCTGGTACTAGCCTACCTACGTACGACTACTCTTCGATGGTCTATCTTTTGATTACATCCACACCTGTATGTGCATTAATGTGTTTGAGTTCCCTTTTTAGAGCACCTTATGAGTTGTACGAGTGTAGTGAAAAGTCCCTGAGTGGTGTCTCCTGAACAACTACTGTCAATGCCACCGTGCCTTCCGTTTCAAGCACTTCCTGGTGTATTTTGTAAAACTCACCAAAAGCACTTAGCCCCGTGTCTACAAACTCCTCTCAGTCTTTTTCTCTGCCCCCCACTCTTCTTCCTGTTCTCCTCCATCTCTTTAAAACACATCAGTTACCACATCCCTCAGCTCCTGACCTTTTCCTCTCCAGTCCTTAGGGCCTTGGATCTGGCCTTAAACAGAACCACAACTTCAGAAGCTAGCATGGCTAGACACTTTAAAGAGTCGACTACCTAACCTGAAGATGAGTTTAAAACAAAGAAATCAATCTAGAAGGTAGGGTTGGGCAACATTTGGTACTTGTACTAACCCTTGGTAAACCAAAGTTCAAACCAAGTCTAAGACTAACGGATATCGTATTTAATCTTGTAAGGTGCCAAAACATGTCAGAAGTGACACTAAAGCGAATATCAACCAGAGAAAATGGAATAATCCACCTCCCCTCCCTCTCTATAGCTTGCTTCTCCTCCTCTTCCTCCTCCTCTTCACCTCTACGCTCGTCCGTAAAACTGTCTATCTCTAGCACCACTTGAAGGTGACGTGTACTATCTGGTATTGAGGCCTTTATTAATATTAATGTTATTATTATTATTAGACTTTAATTTCAGTCAGTGTGGTGTTTGTTCCGATGCCGTTGAGATGAAAAGTCTTCTTCTTATAATGATAATTATAATTGTTTTTGGCATAATGGATAAAAAAGGAGAAAAAATGAAAAAAAAAAACTAAGAAAAAAAGCAAATGAAATGTGTTTGTTGAATGTTGTACAGATAGCACTAGAAATGTTGTGTTTTGCTTTTTTTTATTATTATTTCTTTAAAGAGAGCACAAACCTGAGTAATGGTCCTTTCGACTCTTCCCATTGGCAGATGGGAATAAAAAAACTGCCAATTATTTCTGAAACATAGTGATTAAAAAATTACTGGTTTCTGAGAAACGAGAAAAAATTTGGTCCATTCTGCTGAATGTAAATCTGGTTCATACATCCATCCCCAGGGGAATATAAAAAGGCACCTTTGTGAATTTAAAATACAAAACTGTTGTCTTTGCCAAACTGGGTGTCCTAATCCGATATATTGTCATGTAAAATATTTATATCTAAATTCAAATATTCTAAAGACTACACTTCTCTAGAAAACAATTTCACTGATTCTGAAGTCTGTTCAAATGAGAAAACAATAAATAATTACCAATTGTTCCTTAGGAAATTTGCACGTGAATCTTTACCTAATGTGGCACAATATTGTTACCAATTATGTTTTGTAAAAATGCACCTTTTTTCCTCCTGATTTAGAATCAGGACATTTTACCAAAAGAACATAATTGCGATTAAATTGCAGTATTTATATGTTTTTCATTTTCTTATTTTATTTTGAAAGGACATGTGAGGCATGAGGCGAGGGGGCCATGCTGGGTTTGAGCTCTCGTGTAGTTGACTGCCATTGCAGTGAGGGAAACCTGATCTAACATAGTAGTGACTAATATGACTTTGTGAACAGATAAAAATAAAATGACAAAAAAATGAAATAAAAAACACATTAGAAATGAATAAACACAAACAAAACCATTGGGTCTTTCTTTGTTGTGTATCTGAAATATAAGCTCACAAACTGACGCGTTACAGCTTTGTTGGTTCAAGTCTATCTATTGAATGCACTGTATAAGTTTTACAGGACCTTACAAAGAAACAATACTGCCATCTTGTGGCTTTTAAAGAAAAGGCGTAAACAGACAGACAGACGCACTCACTATCATTTTTTCATACAGAATGGTTAAATAATGATGATCTTTGATCATTTAAGCTAAAACGATTTGATTTATTACACGCATAAATTTATAGATAGATAGTCAGACAGACCGTTAGTATTATTTATATTATAGGTCCTCTTCTTTATCTGACATTGAAAAAATTGCTTGCTTTTTGCTGAAAAATCCTTGCTCCTGCATCCATCGAAGTATTTTCTCCAATATATTACATAACATTAAAAGAACACCTCATTGTTGAGTGAAAGACACAAAGTAAACCAAGGTTTTGAGTTATTCCCATGTGTTTGGTGCCTGATTGTTGCCTAATTATTCTTTACCCGCGAAAACTTACAGATGCTTTCATCCACATTTCATCTGCATCCAAAACATCTGGAATGTGGATGAAACGAGGTTAATTTAATGGCTCCCTCTAGAGGAGAGACCAGGCAGGGCAAGCAATGTTTTTGGTTGCGTAAGACTTGATGAGGTGACTTGAAAAAATACATGTTTTGTTTAAAAAAGGGAAGTATTTAATTTATGAGAATACTCAATAAAATCTAAATAAAACACTGAATTAGCACAATGTTTTTCTAACAAATAAACCGTAATTGTGTAAAATATTCTTGCTCCATAGTGACAATAAATTACATATATCTTGTTACTGTCCGGCAATTGAAGATGAAAAAAATTAAAAAATAAGGCTAAGTTTGATCTTTCTTGTAAAGTATATTTTGAGAAAATTATATTGAAATAACAAAAAAATATATGAAATAGCATCTCAAAAGAATGCAGAATGTAGAATTACTCCTATAAAAGAATGTATGGGTTTTTAACCTATGGGATTTGCACTAAAAAAAGAAACAAGGATAAATAAAGAATAAACACAGAGCACTAATGAATTCTGTGAGAGGCAGCCTTCAGCGCAGCTGGGTTATCCATCTTTTCATGTACCTATTAGCCTACATCCCTGTAAGAGGGCAGCAGTCTGATCTCCCTGAAGACTGGAGGAGGGTGGTGGAGGGGAGGGGGGCAGGCAGAGACATGAGGAAGACAGTATTAATGGAGGCAGAGAAGGAAAGCAAACAAGAGACATGCTGTAAAAAATAAAATTGCTCTCTTATACAGAGATTACAGCCCAGAGATTATTCCCGCCCCAGTCTTTAGGGAATCTACCTGATACTGCTCCAGTGGGGGTTAGTGCAGCCGTTCTCTTTTGCAGACTCAGATTTACTGCACATATGATGGACATGAGTGATGAGTGGCCTCAGTATGAACCACGACAGGTGTCTGTAGGGGTTTGACAACCGACCAGCTCTCTACTGATTCAGCTCCTGTCTGGGAAATCTCTATGAAGATGAAAAGTTTGTTGGTTCCATCCTGAACAAATGGCTTAATATTCCAGAGTACCAGAGTCTGACAGCAGACTGGAAAGGTGAACAGGGATGACAGGATGAATGTGGAGACAGGGTGCAGAGAGAGAAGAACAAAGGGTGGAAGAGAGAGGCACGGAATAAAGAAGAGGTAGAGAGAAAGGAAAAGTAAATATCATAAAAAAGGAAAGAAGGAAGGAGGTGTTGTGAGAGTAGGAAGAGAGATAGATCTAGAGGGAGATAGGAAAGTGACGGAGAGAGAGAGTTGGCCAGAGAAAGACAGGGGCAGAGAGAGAGAGAGAGAGAGAGAGAAGCAGAGGGAGAAAGAAGTGCAGGGAGAGAGAGAAGAGAGAGAGATACTTAGAGTGAGAGGAGGAGGAGAGAGAGAAGAAGGAGGAGGAGGAGGAGGAGGAGAGAGAGCATCACTGAGTGTGTCAGCTCGTCTCCTGCTTCACTGCTTCACTCTGTCTCAGATCTTCCTCACAGACACTGGTCTCACTCTCACTCTCACACTCACCACCACTCTAACACACACGCTGCAGCTGTGACAGGGTTCGGCTCTGGTTCTGTTCTGATCACAGCGGGACACGTGGCCAGGGACACGGGAGGAGACTCAGCTCCACACATCACTTCTGCTGCACCACCAACTCCTGAACAACATGAGCGAGGTGAGTGTCTCCATCAGGAGAACACATCAGTTCTCTCCATCTCTGTACGTTTCTGTCTTAACTGCAGTGTGTTCTCCTGTTCACTGCACACACCAATACACACACACACATGTTCTTTTCACTATGCACCTGTTCACACTCGAGCACAGTCACAGCCAGACTTCAATAAGCTGCATACATCATGTCTGCACTCCTCATCCATCACTGGGAAAAAAAAAAGAAGAAAAGAAAAGCCGCAATCCTGACAGAGGGAGCGCAGTGCACTCTACAGTTAGCTTGGCTGTGCTCCCAAATTTAACAGCAGCAACACTGCAATGAACAGCAGCAACAGCAGCCGAGGTGACACCAGCTCACATCGCCAGTAGGCACCATATGAACATCTGGTGCAACGTGAGGGTTTCCCCAGTTATGGTGGGAACCTCCAGGAGAGAGAAAGGAAGAAAGAAAGAGGTTTAGGGAGAGTTTTACACAAACAGAAATCAAATTCATCCTGTAATGATTTTGATAAAATCCAAAAGATTTAGCCATGAAATTGTTGCTCACTGACAATCACACTGTAGATCTACATATATACTGGAATAACTGTATTCACAAAAGTGCATCAGTATCTAATGTGCCCTGTTTTCTTGGTGTTCTTCTCAGTTCTAAATCTGGTTTTAACCATCTGCTGTTTTAAACACATTTTTAATTAACATTATTGTCGCATTGGTAATAAATAAAGCAAAATAAATTTATGTTTTTATCTTTCTTTAGGCACTTATTGCTTATCTTTCTCATCCAAGACTGAATTTTCCACAGGAAAAATGTAATTTAGTAAATAATTTAAGTAGGCAATAACCAATAATAGCACCGATGTACTAGTAAATAATTCCAAGATTGAATGTGTTCATGGTATAGAGATGGTCTTGCACAGATTACCGTTTAATCCAGCCGCTGAAATTGGAGTCATTAGATCATCTCAAACTAATCTTGCCCTTGTGCTCCCACCTCCAACCTTTAGCATCAAAAGGTTCTTTCTCCTGCAGACGGCTGACTCTTCAATGACAGCTTCTGCTGAGATGCTTATCTTTTGAAGATAACTCCAAGTCTCAGCAGTTTCTGTAATATTCAATATGGCCAGCCAAGAACACACAACTACTTCATGTTCAAGGTCATTTGGGTCACTCTTTTCTTCTTCTTCTAGTGCATTGGTATAAACTCCAACAGCTTGAGAGAATTAAGTCCATAAAAAAACAGGGTAAAATGTTTTTGGCCCTAGAGCAATCTCCTGACACTTGAAGCCGTGTCCTCATCCAGACGAAACTCCAGAAAGGGCTTTTTTTAGTCAGTGGTATTAATTTATTAATGGAGGCTGAAGCAGCTCAGCAGCTCTCAACTTTAAAATGCTCATGGATGACACAGCCAGTATCACTGCAGCATCAGATAAACACAATCTCTGTCATAGGTTTGTCATGTGTTTCTCTAACATGTGAATCAGGGCTTAAGGGGAATCGCTGTAATGTCATCCACACAGATCAAATGCAGATTTCTCAAACTGTTTGAACATGATTGTTTTTATACAAACGGTCCTTCTATGTAAAGGATTGTTACTCAGTGCTGCAGGGATATTGGGTCAGTTGATATATTTGATGCTCAAAAGGAAAAAGGTTTTCCGAAAAGAAGGAATTCTGCTGTTGCGTAATCTGATCAATAATTGGTGACTGTTTACGGGGTGGCGAAAATATGCAAAACGAGAGGTTTCTCTTTTCAGAACAGCCCAAAGCAATAATTTTTAATTGCCAACATACTGGGCACAATGATGCAGTTGAAGCTAACGTCATCCATTAGAAGTAATGGTTCAGAGGGCTCTGTTGGAGCTCTTTCACAGCAGCATGGCTAAGGCAGGTTTCAAGTTCCAGAGACCAGTCAATTGAACAACCATTCAATATTTAAAATATAAATGAGGGGAAAAAACAATTCTATCTCTTACAATAATGCTTCGTTATAATCTGTACATGTCAGGAAGCAGGAACATATCCGATTACAACTACTAGAGAAAAGATGTACTTATATATTACACAACAATGCGAAAGTACAGTAGCTTTGGGCATAGCTCTCATAGGTTCTGCTTGACAAGTATTCATAAGGCCCAGTTTGCTAAATGAAGAAGGCGGGGAATACAAGAGCTGCATGATGATTTCATGGATTTAATTCTAATTCTGTCCACCTCAACATATACCAGCCAGACTAAAGAATTGATAAACTATCATTTACTGGTACTTTGGAAACATAGTAGTGATTAGAAGCTGGTTGAAAAATGATGTGCTGTACGTGGTGTAACCTATACAAGGATGTAGCCTCTCAAAAATCAATTCCACATTGATAAAAATGCAGTAAGTACGGTCCCTGTGGTGTGATTATTCTTCTATCTTTAGTAGCAAAAACGTGAAATTGTATCACTTGACATTCCCAGGATTGGTTTGTTGGCAGCTGGGATACAGTGTATATTCAGTAGATGTTGAAGTCAATACTACAATTTGGGAGTAAATGTGAAACAGAGAACATGTGCAGATCTATCGTGGACAATTTAGCTGATGTGTTTTTCTGATGCCAGTGTCCCACAGAAGGTAAGATCTACTCGAGATGCTGAACATTCAAAGTTGATGCAGCTAGCCTAGAGTGCTTGGCCTCTGGAACAATACATATAAGGCTAATATTTTTGCCCAACAAAACACTGTTAAAAACAATAAAGTATGTCCAGCAGTTCCAGCAGCGACTTGACAAAATGTACATCAGTGGATCTTCTGACAAAAACTTTCTTGGAGGTCGCCAGGATTTAGGAGTAAGCTTTTCATGCATGTGCAAAACCCAACATTGAGGAAAGAGGGTGGACATTTTGCATCGATTGTGATAATGTGCAAGAAAGGAGCACAGAATGCACATTTGCATCTTTGTACAATTTAAGATGATACTGCAGAACTTAACCATTTCCAGGGTTGAGAAGATGCAACAAATTGGACTTTAATCAGGTTCACAGCCCATCGACATTTGCTGCAGTCTGAAAAACCTTCTAGAAGTTTCCCAGTAAGACCTCTTTTGCATAGCATCCCATATCTTAGCCTTCTACTGAGAATCTTTAATGCGAACACAACACTTCTTTGGCATCCTGCTTAAAGGCCCATAATCTCCAGCGTCTGTCCATGGAGATGAGCTGAGCCCAAGATCCCAGGCTTAAGACAGCAGCCACAGCACAATCCTCACAAAAGTCATCCAATGTGCCTTGGATGCACACACCCAGGTACGAAGTTATATGAAATGTATCAGTTAGAGAAGATGGACAACTGAGCTCGTCATTATCCCTTGTTCCAGCCCCAGGTTTTTGGAATGTTTGGGATTTTGGTTACCCCATATATAGTTCCTGAAACACCACAGAGTGGAGAGTTTTATCTTTTATTATTTGCCTCCTCTGTTTTACACAGTAAAGGCCTGGCAACAACAACTCAACAAACTCACAATTGTATGGTCTCCTTTGTTGGATTTGACAGTATGAGGAAAAGTTTGACAATGGGAAACCATTACAACATATACAGACTGTTTACATTTTTTGTATTGCTATTGTAAAAAATGGCAGATTAAGCTACAAATAGTTGTGTTTCGCAAATCTACTGCAACCTGGGGGGAATGTTTGTGGTCTACTCTGCATAAGACAATAATCCAGCAGATTATAGAGGGTTGCTGACATGTTTCTGCTTCAAATACACCACCAGCTGACAACAGGATGACCATTTAACAAGGAACCATGTTCAAATGAGGTCATATAATGACAAATCTTTAGAAAACATCCGAAACAGAAGATTTTCATTTTCACTGCACCACAGCACAGTGTCTTCAAGTATTATGTGATTTCCATCGAAGTAATGGTGATTAGCGGTAGTAAACCTTCCTGCTGCTTTGACAGCGAGCATCCTGAGCAGAAATCTTGTCATCCAGTGCTTCACGTTGTCTTTTATGTTTGCAAGCTTCTATTCAAACCCCCACTCACTCTCCCTCTCTCCCTCTCTTGCTCACCCCCCATCCTCCTTCTCTTCCTCCATCTCTCTCTTTCTTTCTCTGCTTCTTTTACCCCTCGAAAGCTTGCACTGTATTCTCCTTAGCAACAGCGAGCAGCTCGGGTATGGTATTAACACTTGCGTGCGCATATCTGAGAGCAAACATCTGCACATCGCGAGATGAAATGAGGAAGTTAGAAAAATGAAGAGGGATGAATCGGCAGCAGAAAAGAGTGAGGGGCTTAGACTTTAATTTGTAAGAACACAGAACTGAATCTCAGTCTGAGGACTGTTATGTAAGACATGTTCGGCTTTGCCCCCACTTTTGACAGTCGTCAGCAGGATTTTAACTTCTGTCACTTCTCTTCCAAAAAGCACCAATGGCTTTAGGAATTTAAAAAATACTGAAAGGAATAAATCCAGTTATCCCAGTGTGCTTTCTCGTGTGAGCATGCGGAGGTAGCTTTCTCATTATGTCAGTAATTAACACTTAGCAGGCATCCACCACCCGTCATTAAAAGCTGCCCTATTATTCCATGCAAGCTGGCAGGGTGTAATTACCAGGGCCTGATGTGGCTGCGAGGGCACTGGGAAAGTGGTGAAGTAAAACAGAGAAAGTGTCAGCCCTCGTATTTTTTTTTTTTTTTTTTTTTGGCGCTTTATCCATCTGTCACTCTCTTTCCTCTCTCTCTCCTTCAATTCCACATCCATCACCCAATTCTCTGCATCCTCCTTGCCACCCCCGCTTTCCATCCAAGTGAGATTGCACAGCATCTGGCATGTGTGGATATTGCTCCCGCCTCAGCCCCCTCACCTACCCCCGCCCAGTACTCCTCTAGTCCTTCATGGAGGTATAATCCTTTTATTTCCATCTATAAATACATTTCTGCTGAGCTTTTAGAGGCTTTTTACTTCCTCTTTCTCCTTCTTCACTCTGACAGCAAATGCAGCGTTGAGCCCAGCGTGAGTTTATGGCTTAAGAGGGGTGTGTACGTGGGTGTGTGTGTGTGTGTGTGTGTGTGTGTACCTTCATAGGAAGCACCGTTGAGCAGTGGACAGAGGAGAGATAATGTTCAGGAAGAAAAGGAAGAGAAGAATCCTTCCAGCTACGTGCTGTTGCATCACTATTGCCTCAGTGTTTTCTCTCATATCCTATAGGATTGGGTTACACGGTGACATTTGAATATTTCATGCCAAAAGGGAACAAGGAAGAGTTGAATATCAATGACTTGGTAATGTCAAAGCAACTAAGACTCATGCTCCTCCTAGGGATCAAGGTATTGTTTAGTGTCCTCTGAAAGAGGGGAAAAAGATTGGGGTTCTGAACCAATATTCCTAATCTGCTTATGAACCCAACCTTTGAATAGTATTCCCATAGCTGAAATAGGATAATGCAGTAGCATTGGGTATTTTACTATCACGTAATAAAAAGAAAAAAAACTATTCACAACATTGGTGAGTTGATTGGTTTAGGGATTTCAGGTCTTCTTCCATATCCCACAAACCAACACTGTGGTCTCTTCACTAACCAATACCACCATCGATGCCTCTAAAGAGATATGATCTTGCTCTTGTCTTATTTACATAACCCTTAACAGTAGGAAGTATGCCTTTCTCCTGGAATACCTCTCTCTATTGGTTAGTTAGTATGTGTTTAGGAGCTCTTGGTATAGTATAGTAACCGATAAATACCGGGCCGATATCAGCATAATTTTTAATATCGGAATATATCGGTATCGTTTTTTCCACCGATATTTAAAATCTGATTCTGCAATGCTGCAGTCTCTGCAAATACGCTGGACTACCTTATGGGAAACTGAGTCAGCTGTACTGACACTTTGACTGTCACGTGATTAATGATGCAATTTAAAGGGACAACAACAATGAGCAATGCTACAGCAAATGTCAGTGGTCTGGAGTTTTTTGTGGATAGAAAACTGTTATTCTTAATTACTGCAAGGAGCTGGTCATGTGAGGGTGGGGGGAAGATTTTTAAGAGACAGGCTCACCTCTGTGTATCTCTTGTTGTTGGTCAGGAAGACGACCAGCAGCAGCTGTAGATATGCCTCCACCTCTGGCAGCAGAGGAACTGTTGCAGCTTTACCAGTCCTGGGACGGAAATGCACTTCTCCGTCCGCCATCTCCATGGG
>JAFBJS010000845.1:90157-135157 GCA_016785265.1 Paraplagusia blochii
CAGAAAGTGAGACAGAAGACAGAGCTTGAAGCTGGCCTGGAATCAGGGGCTTGTGTGGTGTTTTTTTCTGTAGTGTCAGTAGAAAAATTTTGTTTTGCTCGCTAAATTGAAAAAATACTTTAAGCATTCTGCAAATAAGTAAAATATTTTCTTAAGCAAGAGGTTGACTGCTCCATAACACGAAATATCAAATTGCCAGTTTATAAATCATAATTTAATTTTGTAGCTTAATACCATAAATTAATATGAATAGACATGTATATACAGTATACATATTATACATATATAACTATACAGTCATGGAAAAAATGATTAGACCACTCTTTCTTTAATTTCTTGTCCATTTAAAAGTCTGCCTCCACTTAATCTACATTAATCTGGACAAATATAATATCAACAAAAAGGCTCATACTTAAGTTTAATTTCAGAGCTGATTTCTGGCCATTTTGCATGGTTTTATTGACAGTGACAAAAATCACTTCCGTTCCTACATCACTAGCAATAACATTGTACTGACAAATACAGTGCTTTTAGTCATGCTTTTAGTCATTGCATGGTTTTGTGTTCATTGTTTCCTCCAGGTGATAAACCTTTAGTGGAACAAGGCATTAAGATGAACAAGGAATTGAAGAAAACAGCAGAGTGTTCTAATCATTTTTTCCATGACTGTATATATATTATTTATGTATAAATATGCTGCTGAAAAGAATTATTAGAACTCTTCTTTCTCATCATTTTAAGAAATCCAAATGTGCTTTAGTCATTCCACAAAGACGTGTCGGTTTTAATATCAGAGAAACAGTCAACAGACACAGTTGTGAATAGATGAAGAAATGTGACAAGAATGTGAGGAAAAACAGCTTGGAGAGGTGACTTCCTCCCCGGAGGAGAACCTTGTTTTAAATGAAGTGTATCACACTGAGAGAGTAGGAAGCCGAGGTTCTGTACGTGTTCACACTCTTACATGTGTGCAGCTTGATGGTGCACGAGCCGTGTGTTCATCCATCTGGACTTGAGCTCAGTTAGTGGAGTCATTCATGAGTAGACTGTGTATGCATATTTTGCCTAAAATCATCACCTCCCTCTCTCTATGGCGACGGTCTCCCTCTTCCTTGCTCTATTTCACCTCCCTCTCACTCCATATGTGTCTTTTTCTCTCACTCTATCACCTTCGGCAGCTCCCCAGGGCAGACTGTTAAATGCTGCAATCTGTCTCTGTCTCCCATCCTCATTTTCGCTCCCTCCCACTCTTTCTCTCAGCCTCCCTCCGAGCCTCTCCGCTCATGAATCACAGTGCTAACTGCTACATGTAAAAGAGGGAAATCCCTCACTAAAAGCAGAGAAGTGAAGAGAGAAGAAGGTTGAAGAAGACGTACCTCCGGGGTTGAGGTTAATGCCGGCTAGACATATGAGATTAGCGTGATAAAATGTGAACAAGTGAAGAAGAAGAAAGTAGGACAAAAACCAAGAGCAGACAACATGATGATTATGATATTTGGTTTCCAGGGTTGGAAGTTAATGTTGTCACTATGTCTGTGACACTGTTAGATGAAGAATGTGAAGTCAGGGAGAAGAACCAGACTTTGTGATCGGAAGCAGCTCCATGCAGTAACAACAATTGTCCATCACAGAGAAGGACAATTGTGTGTTAAGAACCCTTCAAAACTATGGGTATGAACTTCACATTTGTCAGATCTCAGCTTGTTTGCTTGGATTTCACAAAACCCAGATGAAATGCATCAATATAAAAGACTATATAAATGTTTGTAACAAAATCATTGGTGTTTTCACCATTCATGGTGAATTATTCATAGAAAATGTTGTCATTGACTTATAAAGTTGTTCTGTGGTGGTATTGTAATAATTTCACTTTCGTTTTGCTTATTTTATTTCATAACAAATGTCTCACTTAAAGCCTTGGAAATCAACTGAAGGAAAGTATCACTGACATAGTCGTCAGTAGGAAGAAAAGATATTGTAAGCAGTAGGACTGCACTGCTGCAGTGCAATGATGGGGGGAAATAAAAGCAAATAAATGAGCAACAAAAGTGGAGGAGTAAGGAGACACGAGGAGGGGAGAGGACCAGGGGTTGGATAAAAAAAAAAAAAGAAAAAAAACAGACGCTGAGTTAAGATAAGGTGGAGGTAGAAGAGCACTGCAGAGATATGAGTGAGAGCTTCTGCAGTACACCAGAGAAAACACTGCAGAGAGGGGAGGCGGTGGTGGGTGGAGGGGCTTGTGTGCAGTGTTAATACACTTCACAGGGGGAATAGTGCAGGAGCTTTGTGGCTTTTTGTCAAGAAACGGTACGCTGTGTATTTTGTCAAGGGTTTGTTTGATAGAGATGAGATCCTGACAGAAGACAAAAGTGAAGAAGTCAGGAAAGCATCCACATTAGTAAAACTGAGGCTTCATTAATATTAATGACGTCAAAACATGTCTAATTTTATGCAGGATAAACAAAAACATTAAAAAGTAAATCTGTCTGATTCATATTTATTTAATAACACATAATAATTTAATAACACATCTCTCAGGTTTTTTTTAACAGCAGAGTTCTATTTTATACTTATATAGTTTTATGACTGTATTAAGTCTTATTTGATCGTGTTTTTCTTTTCATTCTTGTATCATCGCACCATTTATCCTGTCCATCTCAACATCTCCTTCCATATTTCATCATATTCTCCGGAGAGATTGATTTTTTTTTTTCTCCCAGTCACAGTCTCTTGATTGGCTGTTGACCTTGTGTGTTGCACACACATACACACAAAGCAGACAACATCTGGCTCAACGCACTATGAGTGCAGAAATCCCTCCCACACATTTCAGCACACAGACCGACACACATTCACTAAGCCATTACTGCAGACACATGTGAGGGCCAGGCTAGAGTGACACGTCTCTCCTCCGGAACACTGTCACGCCTCGCTGGAGTTTGCGTTACGCTCGGTCTATTTGCTTTGTGGATCATAAAATAGAATCAGAAAAAAAACACAGAGAAGATCTTCTTCTTCACTGCCAAGCATTTTAAATGAGCATTAAATGTAAGCAATAAGATCAAACTGTTGACCAAGAAAACCATTGGTACTTTGGTGTTGAGAAGCTGCTGGTTTAAGCTTGTGACGCATAGATCTTCACAGCAAAACTAGCAAAGAAATGAGTCGGGGTGAGAAGACATGGTACTGTTTCAGTGTTATCTAGAGTCAACGGAAAAGTGAGAAGCTGGTGCAGTGCTGCAATGTCTACCTGCTGTAGCTGCATCGTCATAGAGCTAACTATGGCTACGAGCTATTTATTAGGAATAAAAACAAGAAAAAGATTGCAGTTCAGGGAAGGTTTAAGTGAATGCAAGTTAGAGGGATTTCTGCATTGATGAACCAAACGCCCCAATGGTACCGTGTTGCGAGTGGAAATGCCTAGGAGACTAAACATGCAAAAAATAAAAATGTCAGTACTTCACAGCAGATCTATACAAGCCTAAAATTTTAATGTCAAATGTAACTGAAAGTTTTTTTTTCCTGTCTCACAGCTGACATCCAGCAAATCTGCCAACAGCGGCCAGACGACTGCAGTCGACAACAAAGGTTAGCGTTCTTACTTTGACTTTTCTCTAGCCTAAGTGATCAGGAACTTTAGAATAAATCTTCCTCTGCTCTTATAAAGAATATTACCTTCTGTGCTGTCTGATCTGCCTATGATTAAGTGCCCATTAGGAGCAAAGCGTTACAGTGTCACTGTTTCATTTACTGATAAACAAATACTGTATAGAACAAACACCTTGATCCTGAAAATAATGATAATAATAATTGTTATTACTATTATATTAATAGGCTGCAGTGTTGGGTTAGTGGTTAAGGAGGTGGACTTAGTTCCCGCAAGCCTTCAGGTTCCAATCCAGCTGCCAGGATGCCACTAAGGCGCTCTGATTATAGCACCGTACCGACCAACATAAACTCTAGGGGGCTCACACCCACAGGAAGTCTCACAGTGTGGGGCAGTATTATTTGGGTGACAGTTGTCACGGAGACTGCAGCCCCTGAGACCCAGTAGGGGATAAGCAGATGAATAATAATAATAAGGATGATGATGATGATGAATATTAATAAGAATAAGGAAACTTATATCCTACATTGTCTCAGTATTCACTGTCATTCATTGCTATGATAAAAATGATAACATGGTAATTTGTCACTCCAGGTTACTGTTTCTTCATGCTTCAAGATTTTGTCCATTTTTACAAAAAACCTTTAGCCATTATTTTTTTTTTCCGTAAGAAATTCTAGGAACTCCGTGTTTGAAAAGACTTGTTGACAGCAGATCCATCCAAATATAAGATGTCCACAGTAGACAAGGCTTTATATAATTGAAAAAGAGCCTTACATATGGCCAACCTATGTGACAATTTATTGGTGACTTCTAAATAGGCTATAAATAGTGTACTTCACTGACACTCTGTGGAATTATTAGCCCATCGTGGAATTAAGAGTATCACTGCAGCTCTAGTTGCCAAACGTGTCCATCTGCTTCCAAACCCTCTCTTTCTCTCTCTGTTTATCCCCGTCTGTTTATTTCCGTCTGCTCTGCATCTTTGAGCGCTTGCAATCAACAGAGCTGACGTTCCGTTTTATGGAGGTCAATGCTCTGATTTTTCACAAGATAAGCAGCAGAGAAAAAGGCAGCTCTTTCTTGGCAGGGATCTCCACCTCCCCCTAGTCTACATCTTTCTGCCAAGAAAAGTTGGCTGAAGTGAAACTTTTGTGCTGCGTTGCTCATCAATAACCCGTTTCCGGCACTGCAGAATTTCATATCCATCAAATGCACCGACAGCAGCCAACACTTAAATCAATCAATGAGGAGAAATTATGAGACGTCCCTGCTGTAATAATGATGCACACTCGTCACCTCGATCTCATGTCTCATTATCAACACATTAATAAAAAATGGGTGTTAAAAGATCACTTTTAATCACTTGCCTGTGAAAATCTGAATTTGCCACCAAAGTATTCCCCCTTTTGTTAGTTTGAAAGCCTCGCTGCAGCAGGTTGTTGTTGTCACCTAAAGCCCTGGGCTAAAGTGTCACCTGCTGTAATGAGTGTCTGAAATCTAGCATTAATGTAATGTGACATTCCTACAGCAGACGTGGAATGCCCACGGTTGTTCTTGGTGTACTGAAACAAGCAGTATTATTCTATTTCATTCAAAACAATTCTATCTGATTTTTTTAGCGTGTGTTTACTATCTGAGTCTTATCTATCTACCACTGAAAATGAGACTCTTTCAAAAGACTATACTTTGTTTCCGGATAGTTTGCTGGTGTGAAACCTTATCTGAAACTTGATGCGTATCAACAAGGGACTCGACTAAAAAGATTTGTCTTGATTTGCTCTTCAGTGAACCCTTAGTCCGCTGGACAATTCAACTGCCTGGAGAGCCAATGTGACTTTGACCGTAGCCCAAAACCAAAGAAAAAGTTAAGGAAGATAAAGCTTGAAAATGTCTATGATAACATTACTCATAATCTGAGAGAAAACATCCAAGGAAAATGTATCTATTCGCACTTGTTTTTTCAAGCAAGAAAATGATTAACTGACTTGGTCCAACAACCTTAAAAAATCATTTAAATGTTCCTGTTGCTCTAGTAATGACAGTACCGTATTTTCACGACCATAGGGCACACCATACTAACTCATTTTTGTGTGCCATTACTATATTTAACACACACATAAGGCACACCTGATTATAAGGCACGCCACACATTTTGTAAGCCTGTAATACAGTAAGCCTTACTTTGTACCACTGATCCAAACACTAGTGGTCCAAACACATTGACATCTTTTAAAAAAAAAAAAATCATACAGTTAGGTCTTTTGCAGCATTGGTCTTTTTTGCCAAGACATCAAATATGCAATAGTAATGATTAAAGAGTTTAGTTCTAAAGAAAAACGTTTTCTAAAAAACCTCAATGTCCGGTTGCCTAACAAAACTCTTAAACCTTGACCATGACCTGGATGACTGTGAAACATCATTAATCTGTATTGGTAATATTTTGCTAGAAGCCAAGAGGGAAATCATGAAAGTAGCCTGGGAGTTAATCACTGAGTAATGATTGACAAAGTAAGAAAGGAAGGAAAGCAAACTCCTGGTTTTTGTGACTTTGTGACTCACATCACTACACACAACAAATGTGACATCTGCATATAACCCATTACCAAAGTGAATAGTTGGCAGCTTTGTGCGCCGGTGCGGGGGGTGTTGAGTGAAGACAATGCCATGCTAAGTGCAACTCAGTGGTAACTTGGCAGATCGTGGATTCAAATCTGGACCCAAGTCAGGTTCTTTAACCCCCCTTGGCCACCACTGCTCCAAGGATCCGAGTTAATCTGACAAAACCCTGCTCTGTATTAACATTTGTAAACCTTCTGCTTTCAGAGAAGGCTACAGCAGCGAAGCCTCAAGAGCAGGAGGAGGAGATCGATATCGACCTGGAGGCGCCAGAGACGGAGAAGGCGGCCCTGGCCATCCAGAACCAGTTCAGACGTTTCCAGAAGAAGAAGAAGTAGAGTGACTGACTAATGAGAATCAATTAGATAGAAGAAGAAAAAAAAACAAAAAAAAACAAAAAAAAAAAACTCTCTGCAGATGTACAGAAATATAGTAGATGGTTGATAAGAACGGTTCTGATTGTTAGAACAGGTGAATAAGGAGTTCAGGTTTTATTGGTATATTATGCAAAGTGTGATAATATGGATTTTTTGCATGATAGAAAGAGGAAGAGGAAGAAGGAAAATGTGACCATTTAGGATTTATTATATAGCATGATGAAATACTGTAAGCTCCTGTCGCCTCATTAAACTCTGTAACCGTCCCCACATGACACCCCGTGTCCCCAAATGCTCTGCGACATGCAAACCCGATCCCACCCCTCGTCTCTGCTCGTCCTGCACAGTCGTAACACTATAGCAGCCTGCGGCGCTCAGCCAGACGGAGGTTCTGCTCAATTACAGATAAACACCTTGCGGTGCTCTTAGGCACCGAGAGCTCACAACGACGTCAATGACGCGGGAACGTACATCCGAACAGAGAAAGCACAGGCGCCGCATTACTTTCATTACTCAAATTCATCACAGTACCCTCCTGTGCTTCTTCTGGCGCCTTGACTCTACTGCAAGTTAGAGAGATGTACGGCCAGTGAATATTCTCAGGTGTAAAATCACCTTGTGTCTCCAGATATTGGATCTTCTGCCTCAGCTCTCACAGTTGACAGGAGAGAAAGGAGTGGTGGTGGTGGTGGTAGTGGTGGTGGTGGTCATGGAAACAGGCTGATAACCTGCACAGTCTGAGGCAATTTGCTGCAGGCTAGATCAATATGTGATGGAAATTAGGGGAGCGCGCACACACACACACACACACACACACACACACACACACTAACTTCTCTTTATCTCCCACATACAAACATGTGCAGCCATGACTGAAGCATTAGCGTTGACCTGAGCGTCTCCACTCTTCCACAGCACGCTCTCCCTCAGCGATATCTGATGCTAGTTAATATCAATGAACTCTGGACGACTGCGTTGGAATCACTTCAAATATTCATATACCTGCTCAGTTAAAGGGCCTCTTAACAGGCGGTGTCATGAGATACGAGGAGGTGGAGGCCATCACTGTGGGCCTGACAGAGAACCTCCTCAGATTCACTCAAGCTTTTATATTAATCTAACAGTTGGCACAGCAGAAGAAGAGTAGAGTGTCAGTTTACCCATCCTAGAGTGGACCATCGACTAAACAGGTAACTAAGAAGGAAACTTTCTTTAAAACAGAGGCTCTTAGTGGTCAAAGATGGACAGTGAATGTTTTCATGCACCAAAAGTTTGTCTTGCTGTCAATGTACAAACCCCCCTGGATAAAATTAGACTTCATAATAAATTTGGATCCAAAGAAAAGGCAGTTTCATCACATCTAGCTGTTAGGGACAAATTTATATAATAACCTGGTGCATGGTTTATATGGTTAAAGTTTTTTATTCAATATTTCCAGGTCTGGTCACTGGCCTTTATTACTTTAACTGCCTCCTTCGCTGTCGTCATAGAGACACAGTATAACGTGACAACTGTGGCGTCTCTATGACAACCAACTGAACTTCATCCTTGAAACCCTCGGTCGAAAAGCTAGTGAATCAGTGTTAGACAAATTGATAGCATTTCCTGTAGAGTGCATTTGACCTATATATGACTTCATTGTGGAGCTGCAGACCGGGGCCACTGCTCTGCATAAGCATTGTTATGTAGACAAAAGACCTGACGGGCTGTGACAGGCAGACACATGCTAATTTATACAGTCGGCATCATATTGCTTCGCCTGTAAGAGTCGCATTAACAACAATTAAATGCTTGTTTGTGTCCACGGCTGAAGGGTCTCTCCCTCAAAGTATCTCTCTTTCTCTAACGCTACACCCTCGCCCTGCGTTGGGTTACCGAGAGCTCCGATCAGGTAACTGACACCTCAGAGCCACCCTGCTCTCCCTTCCTTTTCAAATAAAAGCCTGATAATGATTCTGAGCAGATGCCAGTCGTGAACCTGAGCCCCGTCACCTTTGGATGAGATGGCCAGAATAATAAAGGGAGAGCGAGGTGACAGAGGGTGAAAGAGAATAAGAGAGGGTGGGATGTTTGTCAGGGCAGCCAAGCCAAGCACAGTTCAGAACAAAACACAGACGCTGCACCTTTGTCAGGTTGGCTGACACCAGATTCAAATGCTTTTAGCAGGGATTACGGGTGAAAATTCTCATGAGTGGTGCTTTAAATGGCCCAGTAAATGATTAAATTGTGCACGTAGTATCAGCGTCAGTCAGATTCCCCGCCTCTTTTTTGTCAATGACATACATATTAATCAAAACATATGTGACATGCTAGACAATCAAAAGTGTTTAACGTTTATAAGATGTAGGTTGAAAAGTTAATACAGTCAGTCTCAACTTAGTTAGAAGAAAGCAAATAGTGAGACACAAAAGCTAGAGTATAGACAACAAACAGGTAGAGACAAATACAGCAAATAAAGCTAAAAGTTAGCAAAAAACACAGCTACCCTCAACTCATTCAGAAAATGGGTTTTCATGCCCTGGTTTACAAAAACAGTGTCTCTCTAACACACATAGAAACCTAATTCACATCCAATTCCAGCCTGGTTGGACATATGTAGCACACTCCACCTCCTCTCAAATCCACTGCTTTCACACTAATAATAATCTCACTAATTAGCAGAATTATTATAGGACTGTAACCTCTTTTCAATTCTCAAGGACATGAAGAAAAAAAAAAACACAGCACAATCCAATCTCCATCACCACCACCACCACCACCACCACCTGTCTGCTCTTCTCTGCTTCTTTTCTCTCTGTAACGTCACCTGAGTCTGTTACTAAACTTCCTGTTTTTCCACTCAGATAATGGGATTTAACGCTTTCCCAATAATTACCTGACCTAACAGGGATTTGGTTGAATGTGAATTGGCAGGTGCTGGTAGTGTCAGTGAGAGCGTGTGCATCGGCTTAATTCTTTTGAGAAAACAAACAGATACTGTACGTCACTGTGGCTGATAGGATTAGCAAGACGGAGCCTGAGCACGGGATTAACCGACTGCTCGCCAGAGAGTCCGGCCTCCCTTTCATGCGTCCAACACGGTCACCATCAAACCCCAACGTTGCTTATGTCCCTCTGACTCTGAGTCGGAAAATGAAGTGCTTTGAAATGAACACAATCGTCACTACAGTTGTTTTGTTGGCTTGACCTCATTTCTGCTGTAGCCCCCGAAGGCAAGGCAGAAGTGGGTTTGGCGAACACAACAGACGCTTTATTAGACTTCATGAATGCTGTTCAGTATCAATGCTTTACTCATGAACGGGGGGAGACATGCACAACGTCTGACAAAGATTACTTTTTTAGCCATCTTCTACCCTGCTACTGAATATACTCATCGTCTAAACATCATCTTTCCTGAATCCACGCTTAGATCTGTGCTTGTTCATGTTCCTCTTCACCTTTGCTTGATTAGACTCGTACTTGACAGAACCAGTAACCTGTGCAGTAAACGTTATGGCGGACAGAAAAAAAAAAAACAAAAAAAAAAACACGTTGCAGTTCCAGAGTTACAGACATCAAAAGCCATACTTAAGAGAACAAACACAGCTATAGAGTATATTTAGATAAATCTGTCCGTTTACGTTCTCATCTCTTTGAAGTATTTATGTTGTTGGTACACTGTGTTTAATTCACACCTCAGAGTGTAAAGTAAATCCTGTGCAGGCCACTGAGACCAGCTGAGCTGACAGAAGGAACTTGTTTCCCAACAAGACAGGAAATTACAGGGGGCTTTTTTGTGTTCACACCTTGAAACCACAGCCTATAGGCAACCATGGTCTTTTTTCAGGGAGGCATCTGCCAATCAGGAAGCTCTAAAGGGGCCCCTCCCATCCCCTCCAGAATCCAGCACCTATTTTATCATCATTGATGCTTTGATAGAAACTCTGACTGTAGAATCATTTTAGTCTGTGTTGTTGTGACTTGTTTTTTTTTCACACATCCTGAGATTTCCCTATGTATTGTGTTTTGTGGTTTTGACATTTCACACTGTGACGTGTTGTTGGGTTTCTGAGGACATGTGAGACCGCGGCGAGAACGCACAAGAACAACTCCCCCTGTATCGTCTTTTCTGCACTGAATAAAATTTGCCGCGTTACTGCTTTCGACTCTCCACTCTGTTTTTGTCAGACCTGTCACTCAAACTCACTCACAGTTCGGTTCAGTTTAGTTCTCAGTCTAGAGTTCTGCCACTTACCATGAAGTAGTCAGGAAAAGTGCAGGGAAATCCGAGATGATCCAGAACAAAGACTTTGGAGGCTGGTAGATATTGGCCCCTGCAAGAGAAAGGGAAATTACTTAAGTACATTTGCTTATCTACCAAAACAGATTCACTGATGACATTTTTGACAATTTTTGAATGTTCATCAATAAATAAACCTCAATTCTGGTATAACATGACAGGAGCTGAGGCAGAGGGAAGGCAGAAAAAATAAAACTCACATGAAAATAAGCTTCACTATTATTTTCACCTGAAACAGAAATAAAAAAAGTGTGTTATTAAAGCGGCATATAACAGGTGCATCTTACCATTAAAATCACCACATTATTGTACAACAACAAATATTTTATGAATTTTAACTTTCAATCAGAACAACTTTTTAAACCATGGTCTGTTGACTGACGTTGAAAAATGTGAACTACATTAATTGAAAACAGTATTTTAGTGGTAAGCACTGAACAGGCTAAAAAAGAGGATGTAGACAGGATATCCTACAGACTCTACTTTTTAACTCACTTGATCATTAAAGTAAAATAGCTTTAATTGTTATTCTATTAAATATATTTTATTATTTTGGCAGTAATAGTTACAGTAAGATGTATCCCTAAACCTAAATAACGCTGTAATGTACGTAATGCTACTAAAACTAAATTCTACATAAGTCTTAACAGAACAGTAGCTCAAAGATGGAAAGGGCTCAAAATACACATGTAATACATTTATTCATTTAATTGTTTGGGATTCTAAACCATTGTATACTACAGGGAGAATTCCACTGTGTATTGGTAATATGAAGTACGGTAAAACCATAGAGGCAGCCATGTTGAATTGTGCTCTCGCTCGAAAACCAAAATCTTATCATGTCCCGGAAAAAGTGTCGCGAATGGACTGGATTTCTCGGACAAAATCTTCAGCCAAAACCAGACCGTAACTTTTTCTTTATTATAAATATAAATTGTGTCACTTAGAGTGAGATGAAACGATGATAGGTTCAATTTACAGCCTACTGTGAATAAACACTGTATACACAGTGGATGCATCCACTGTGTATCCACAAACCAACTCAATCTGGCTTCTCTAGCTTTTTCTCCAAAATGTCTTTTGTCCCTCTAATTAACTCATTTGTGATCTTGTCCATCCTTGTCTCTCCTAAAGAGAATCTCAGCATCTTTAAGTCCTCCACCACCAGCTGGGACAGGCACACTGTCGCACACACACTCTTCTTTACCCCATCATCAGTCTGTCCTGAACTTGCAGGAACTTGCAGCACTTCAAAGAGCATGAACAAAACTATGAAAACAGGACTTAGATGTTTATGGAGTGTGGCCTTACTTTTACTTAAAGTCTCATCCCATATTTTTATTTATTGTGCAACATTTATTTTGACGATGTGGAGTTCAGAAAACTGAGGACTCACACCTTACTCACTCATTGCTCCTTAGCTCAAGTGCTATAGTGAACAAATATGTTTCCCATCAACTCTCTGGACAGATTTTCTGATCTTCTCTGACTCAAAACACAATACGTAATTTATCATAGCCAACATGAAGTTCGTGAATAATATTTTTTTTCAGCTACAGTCTTGTCAGCCTGATTTAACTGGCAGTTGGGTTTCAGAACACAGAAGGATAATCATCATCTGGTTTTATTTCTTACGTTGGATTGAAGTGTGTCTCTGCAGCAACCTCCAGGGTAATTTAAAATCCCATAAATGAGATCCTTCTGACCTGGATACTCTGAGGGACGAAATGGTTCCAATCTGGTTCCCTTTGGGTGCTGCTCTATTTCATATTGGGCTCATGGGTGATTGGCACGTGCAAAACGTGGCCTTCAGTGGAATTTAGGATTCCGGAGCACTCTGTCATTTACTCGGGCAGAGGCTGGGTAAATAGGACGGCTTGTCTTTGCTTTTCGTCTCCACATTAATGAATGCTTGTGCACGCTTCGTAGCATCAGAAGGTCAGGGACGTCTGGCCTGTCATGATGGTCTGGAGTGGAAAGAACACTCCTAGAGGGATTTCAAGAGTCCATGAACCCTAAAGAGCAGAGGCAGAATGGGTTAGTTTCGACCCATGAAGTGTCCAAAACATCCACCGGGGATTAGTGTCAGATGAGGCCTGATTGAGTTTTAATGAGTAGAATTCAACTTTTAACAAAATTAGTTTGGAAATGAATGTTATTCCAGCATTGGCCTTCAACAGAGCATCTGCCCTAATGACTGGGACACTTGTTTGAACTATATCCATCATTTGAACGATATCCATCATATCATATATCCACCAAATCAACCCATTTGTACAGCCCAAAACACGTTTTTGCTTCAATGAGCTTTTGGATAATAACTTCTGGAAAGAAAAAAAACAAAATAAAGACAGGAAAGACAAAATGTGTTTTACAATTATAGGACACCAACTTCACAGCCTCACCAGCTCAAGTACTTCAGGGAACAGGAACCAAATTCTTATATTCTCCATAAAAAATAATATATCACAATGTTAGCTCTGTGAGCTAAACTGAACAACAACGACGCATCACTTACTTTTTTTAATGCAACCATAGGCATAGGAGAAGAAAAGAGTCCTCTGTTGGACCACTGATGTCAATACTTTTTCTTCTGGTCACTTTCCTTCATGTCAGTGACCATCATAGACTAGTTGGTTTCAAGCTCAACTACTGCATCATCTACGTATGCAACTACCGTAATGATGGGTCCAAACCCTATGGGAGGGCGGGGTAACTTGCCATCTTTGTTTAGGTCTAAGGAAATAATTTTTTTTTTTCATAAACTTTTGGCTTCAGAACATCACACACAATCACATGCTTCATGTGTGGAGAACATGTCGAATGGAAGACAAGGGCAAATGTAATGAGATCAGACGACATCACATGAGATCAGATCACGTCTGATGGAGGAGATGCTGATGCTGCAGCATTAAGTCTCTTTTAATCTGTTTAAGATGAATATGGCGAACACACAGGCTTCTGTGTTCCTGTCACAGAACGACCATCACTGATGGCCCCCAACCCTTCTATCGTTCATCTCTCAAACCATCTACATTATTATTTTCTATATAGAGTGTTGCGTTAACCAATACAGTTGAAATATTGATCATGAATTAAATTACTACATTATTTACTATTTGACAAGTAAACAATAGACATCATCATCTGTTGCCACTTTAGTTTTCAATTTCCAGTTTTGTCTGTGCACTGAAAAAAGGTGACATACACACAACAAGTGTTTTTGGTATTTTTGCCTGTTTTTAAGACTTTTGTGAGGCAACTGTGGAAAAGCTAAATCAATGACAAACTCTCTGCTTTCGACAAACAGGTCATTAAAAATAGGTTTTGTGTTTCATTGAGTATTTTGACAGTTATTCAGTGATCCCTTTGACAAAATTATGTCACTTTCTTTACTATCTTAAAACAAGAGTCGATCTGCACAAGGGAATTCAGAACTGCTGTTGTCATCCAAACACCCAAGTCTTAGTTTAGGGAGTACAAGCAGTGGCTTGGCAGTAGCCAATGTCCTGTTTGGGTTTATAGCATCAGAAATACCTGATAACTTCAAAGACTTCAAAGACATTAAATACAGTCAAAATAAAATAAAACTCCCCGTAAACATAGAATAAAAACCTATTTAAAATCTTAAATAACTTAAATAAGCCAGTAATCAGTTAAACCTTAGCCAATAAACAGATGTCTAACAATTAATGTCAATTAACAATGAAAGATTAGTTAAAGTTATAAAGTAACCCAAATTTACCATAAATCAATGTATGAACATCAAAACATTTCACAAAAAGGTAAAATAACTCGTAATAATAACAGAGAGCCAAAACAATACAGTTGGATAATTGAAAGAAAAAGAAATGTGTAAATTAATTTTAAACAAATGTCGAGCTCAGGGTTAACTAAAGACCACTACAAGATGTCCATCAGGAATAGCCTTTGACTTGGGAAAAGTCAATTGTTCAGATCCAGGGGAGTGAAGATCAAGTTGGTCTCTGAGGGACCTGGAAGATTTGAAGATCACGGTCCAATGAGAAAAAGCATGTGAAGGATGGAGTGAGATGTGAGAGGAGTCTGTCTGTGGAAGTGTGAAAAGATGTGTCAGAGATAGGCCTGGTGTTACCGCCTTCAGACTGATAAGGTGAATACAGATGCTGAAGTAAACAAAGGTGTGTGGCTTCCCTCAGGTTTAACTCTCATGTTTTTTTTTCCTTTCCAAATTACTTCAATATAAAATTGCTGCAGGGAAGCTGGAGGTGGAGGTGTGATTTCCCGACACTGCAGCAGATTCCAGCAGGGTCTCTGCTCCTGTGCAGAATTCCAGGGTGAAGAAGAAAGACAGACAGAGAAAATGCTGTGGTTGCTATTTATAAAGCTAACAGAGAATATCTGGAAAATGTGTTATGGAAAATCAACTTGAGGGAGAACAAAACGCCGGGGGGTGAGAAGAAGGGGAGTATTAAAAGAAAAGCAGGCAGTGAACAAGAAAAAAGAGAGGGAGAATGAAAAAGGAGGAGGTAGGGGTACGTTTACCTTGACTGACACTGCGACAGGAAGAAAATGCAAACACCCCCAACTCCTCCAATCCTCTGACTCCCCCCTCCTTACCCTCGCCTCACGCTAAGAAAGCATTGCTCCACTACTAACACATCATTGCGACACAACCTCTGCAGTGGGTTCTGTCCGTGCAGCAGTCTGTGCAGTGAGTACGGCATCGATGCATGAACGCATCTCCACAGACTGGACTGAAGCTGCACGCCTGATTTAAAACACAAAGACTAACAGGCTGGCAGAAAACTCACAACCACTGCTGTAGTCACGGCCTGAACATTATCAGCATTGTGTATCAATGTAAAAACAACACACTCCTGCCTTTGGATTAGCCCTCAGGGCAGAGTCAGGACCTTAGAAATGCTGGTCCACACTGACCAGGGAGAATCACACAGTTGCATCAGTGCTGACAGTTGAAGTATCTGTTTCACCATTCAATGCTGCGCTATTAAAAAGGTTTGCTGACTGTTGCTGCTATTAAAGTCTGTCCACTGAAACAGCTAAGGTCTCACGTTAGGATGGGTTGCTGACACAAGCCAGAAACAATCTTAGTTTTCATGCGTCACATTCAGACCCTAGTGTAGAAATAAAGGGTCATCAGACCAAAGGGTGGTACTGCAACCTAGTACTGCAGTGAAACTCAAACTGTCACTGCAGCGTGAATAGAACTACTCCCCACGCCAATATAGTCACAGCTTTTGTTTTGAAACATCCCTGTATTTTATTTTAAACACTGTATTTAGACCCTGACATTCTTCTTCTGTTATTTTACAAGCCGATCCTCCCCGAACACTCCCACAACCCAAAGGAAGAGCAATCCCCCACAGAACAAACTAAAACTGAATTTAAATCACTGTTTACTTTACCAACTTAAACCAAAGATTAAACCAACAGGTACGTGAGCCAAGAAACTACAATGGAAAGATTGAATCAATTCTAAACAACTGTGCGTCTGAATGAATAAGAAGGACAAAAGATATAAAATATGAGCCAATCTATACGATGTTAAAGCTAAAGAGAGATTCTGTGACTTTTGCAGGAAATGTGAAGAATCAGTATCTTCTCAAAGACCCCGACTGATGATCTTCTGCAAACCAGAGACTCTTCTTCTCTCTATGCACTGTCTCACTGACAGCAGTCTTGTCGTTGTGCTGCAGAGCAGAGAGACATCAGTCTGCTGATACGCTGCTAGTGACTGATTTAAGACAAGCAATTCCAAGTAATGGAGCTCAGACCAGTTGTTAAAGAGCTGCTGCTGCTGCTGCTGCTGCGGGTTTGTGTTGATATGACACACATGAGAATTTAATGTTACCATGGACAACAGCATCACTTGCTGCACAGCAGAGAGGAGGGGGTGGAGGGGTGGGGGTTAATGCAGAATGAATTTAAAGTCGACGTGGGAGAAAAAAAAACTGAGGTTCTTTTTAAAATCGGTAAAAGTCTGACATCTAGTGGTTAAAACCTTACTTACACTTACTGTATACGTTAAAACAAATGCAGTCAGTAGCAACTGCAGGAGGCTGGACAATTATAAAGAACAAAGTAAACGGGTTAATGACGTCAGGAATACAGAGCTAAATATGGGTTTTAAATTCTGATCTCACTAGTTTCTCCTTGAACTATATGCAGTCACGGGAAAAATGATGTGACCACCTGCTGTTTTCTTCAAATCCATGTTCAGTTTAATGCCCGATACAACCTGAGGGTACAATGTTTGGACAAATACATTGATAACAGAAATATCTCATAAGAGATTACATGTCTATGAAGGTTTCAAGTCACCCAGGTTATGGCCAAGACTCAACTTATTGTCCATTTGCCTGATTAAACCCATTGACCATCATAAGTGATTAGTTCAGGAGCTGAAATCCAGACTTTTACATAGTTTTCTTCATAGCAAACAAATCCACTTCAGTTCTTACATCAGTGGTTTATGTTTATTGAATTCTTTTAGGTAATATACTCATAGTGGTACTGCCAGTAGTAGTACCACTATGAGTATATTAGTTCAAAATGAACTAGAAAATGAAGCAAACAATAGAAGCCAAATCTTTTTTTTACATGACTTAAAAATTCCACCAATCTGTACCAACTGCTCTGCCGCCTCCTTAGACAGGATAAATAGTTTCTGTCTATTTTTGTTCCAAACCTTATCACCTTATATCTATCACCAAATAGCTCTCTTTTAACTTGATTCTTTTACATTCCAAACGATTTCCATACAGGGAGGTCAGGGGTCTTCCATGTTCTTTCCACTACTTAACAGCACATGTTTTATTCTCACTCATCAGTTAGTTTTCTGTGTCTACTTTCCTCTGTTCTTTCCTCTTTTGTCAGTTCTCTGCGTTCTCCTTTACATTTTCACCTTGTTTATTTTTCTATCCCTGTACTGTTTCACTGCAAGGAATTGTCATCCTAGAAATTGAGATGCCCATAGCATAAAATGTATCATTAATATTAAAATTAATATCTAAAATATTGTCCCTCATCCTGACATCAACATATTCTGTCTGCAGAGACAAGAAAAAGGACAATGGACAGACACAAAGCTCAATTCATTTATGTCTTTTTAGTCCAAATCATGTAACATCGTTACATGATTCCGTTCCTCCTTTAGTTTAGCACTTCAAATAACGACACAGCACAGCGGCCAAGCCAGCAGAATACACACTCTGATGTGTACTTTGGGTGTGTCACACAGTGGGAGGACCTTCACTGAACTTCCTGAAAGATTACCTGCTCTCCAGTCTGCCCCTGGCTCTCAGTCAGGCCCAGGCCCAGTTCCAGAAAACAAAGTGAAACGCTGCACCTGCACCAGGTCAGAGAACAACATTCAGAGTGAGTTGGATTTTATTTTATTTTACATCATCCTGTACTTTTTTTTCTCTCTTTTTACTCATACATGTGTATTTAAAACACTCCACCGGTCGTGTCTGAGAAGAAGTTAGACATTACATTATTTTTCTGTGCTCAGAGTCAGACATTAACAATTAACCACAGTGAAGCACTAACAATGACAATGTTAGATAACTACAGTGTAAAAGGTGACACAACTTTACTAGCTTTGAGTTCAAAGTGGTTGTAAAACAATACAGAACATTGGCAATGTGGCATAATGATTACAAGGGGGTCCATGTTATGAAATAAATCTACTGTTAGTCAATGTAAAGAGGGGGACAATAAATGTTAAACATACATCAAAAAGCAGTGAACGCCGTGTTTCTGTGGTTGGAGCAGCCACAGTGGAGCTTTGTTTTCTTTTAAACCTGATGCTAATCCTGAGTTTCTACATTCCTCACATTGTACTTGTTCACCCACACCTGCTCAGAATGACGCATCAAAAGATACATCCTTTCTGATGGGAGAGAGTTACAGAGGTTTATAAAAAGCCATCAAAATAAAAAATACACTCTCCTTATCTGAAAACAGCTGGTTTCCAGGTCTTCCTCTTCACACATTCATGACTTCCTATATCAAAAACCTGAAAACGCATGGTTGATCCCTACTGTAGATTTAAGATAAACTAACTTATATTGTTGTGTTCGAGGTGTTTTAACCACATGAGTGTTTATACCATTATGAGGTCAAAATTCTTAATCTACAAATAAAACAAATGTTTTTTTAATATAGTACAGATTTTTAAAGACGGTTTCTATTATTTTGACATGTGTATTCCTCTGTTGTGTTGTTAAACACTTTAGGAGGGTGTGTCATTGTTAGGATTAAGAAGAACATGATGTCTTTGTAACATGGTAGTTTTTTAATCTGCATCCAGGTTTTCCCTAAACCTGAAATTCACCTCTGGTTTCACAGCAGTTCACAGTATTTTTATGTACTAATGGTCCTAGTTGTTGCATGAAAAAGAACCTGCAGGGTGGACTTCAGTTATTTATACATTTGAAACTGTAACCAGTATCATTCCCACTACTCTCCCTGGTTTCAGGAGAAAAATGCTGAGAGTGATTAAGATTCTGTAGGATTTCAAGGCAGCGTGAGTCTCTGTACATCATTGTCAGAATGCGTTTACACCAGATTGTAGATAGGACTAAACATTCAGGTAGGACAATGTCTCACCATTCATGTGAGTTTGATTTGACTAAATGAAAATATGTCCCACTCATTAGCCTTGCCACGCCGCCTCTGCAATTGCTTGTCCTTGTACTTCAGAAACCAGTGAATCACTAACACTGACAGGGTCTGTCGGTCCTGAGGGCGACTTTTGTGACTGCACTGATCAGATCTGTCTTTCACAGACATGAACTCTCCAGGAGGACGACTCCTCTCCGAGGATCAGTTCAGCTGCTCCATCTGTCTGGAGGTGTTCGTGGAGCCCGTCTCCACACCATGCGGCCACAGCTTCTGTAAGGCCTGTCTGCAGGGCTACTGGAACCACAGCAAGAAAATCTCCTGCCCCATGTGTAAGAAGAGCTACTCCAAGAAGCCTGAGATGAGCGTCAACAGGGTCCTGGCAGAAATTTCCTCCCAGTTTCAGGGCCTGGTCATGTCAGGAGGTGCTCTTGGAGACGGAGGTGCCATGGCCTCCTCCAGTGGCTCCTCCTCACGGGGTTCCACACTGAATCTGAATTCAGAACATGGATCTCCAGGGCAGGACACCGGGCAGTTTGCCCGTCCAGGAGACGTTCCTTGTGACGCCTGCATTGGGAGGAAGTTGAAGGCCCACAAATCCTGTGTGAACTGCCCTGGATCATTCTGTGAGACTCACCTACGCCACCATAAAAAGGTCAGTTTACCATTTAAAGGAATGTTAACCCAATTAGATCTATCTTCAACTTTTGACACTTCTGACTAACTTCTCTTACAGGTAAAGTCACTGACATCTCATCGCCTGATTGAGCCCACCTTCCACCTGGAGGAGAAGATCTGTAAGAAACACGAGCGCCTCCTGGAGGTCTACTGCCGCACCGACCATGTCTGCATCTGCACAGCCTGTGCTGAGGCCACGCATAAGTCTCATGAAATTGTTTCCACAGACCACGAGTGGAAGAAGAAAACGGTGAGGTGTAGATAAAGAAAAGACGACGCAATGGAATTATGTTGAGGAAAATCTAATTATAATCTTGTATCGTTCTTCAAGAGTTCTTTGGGGAAAAGGAGATCTGAGATAAAACATTTGATCAAGGAGCGGGCCAAGAAGCTGGAGGAGATCAAACAGTCCATCAAAGTCATCAAGGTCAGCTCTATGTCCGAAGCTCTGGCCTGTGGTCAGTAGTTAAACGACTAACAGCCCTGAAGATAAGACTTCATTCAACATTTTCCTGTATGACTGTTCTGTCCTGGTCAGTCAGTGAATCCATCACATATGTGTGCACAATATATTACTATGATAGTCGTCTGTTGAACAACATTTGGATATTTCCTTGGAAGTCTATTCTAAGCGCTGCACTAGTTCTCGTCTTTTTATATTTTTCAATATTTTGTTATAATTCTCGTACACTAACTATGAAATAGCTGACACATTTTTTGACTTTTGGCTAAACTTCAACATCTGGCTGGATGGAAATGACAGCATGATCTTGGTGGACTTATTAAGAGGAGTAAGAATGGAAATCTTACCAAAGCAGCTGCTCTGAATCTGAAGTGAATGACGCTGCTGATAATGAAAATGTAGCCCAAGAGCAGGGCAGCCTGCAGATATGGCCTATTACTTACTCTATCTTTGAATGCTGGTAATAACAAGAGGCTGACACTCCAGGGATCAGATTACAGGAAAACTGATCTGCTGTCAGATTTGGAATAGAATATTACTTATTTCAACATTCAATGACTAAGATCAAACTAAAACAGCCATATATGATGCTTTACCACTGGCTGAATGCAATGTTATTTTAATTGTTTATTTATTCACACTAGTGGATATTTATTTAAAATGTATTCCAAAAACACTTGATTATCCTACTGATAATCCTTATATTATAGACATCAGTCCGCACCGAACTTTTTTCCCCGACTTGTTCAACATTAAAGAGGAGAAGATACTTCCTCACCTCTCCCTTTGTTCACCTGTGAGGTTGTGGAACCAGTGAGACCAGTGCAAACATTTACCTCAGGCTCCTCCAACAGGAGTTTGTCCATGTCCATGTCCATTTTTCTCAGATTTACACAATTAAGAATTATTACTATTACTATTTTTGAAGGATAACTGTGATCTGGACAAACAATAACAACATCGTCAGTGTTGGAAAAATTACACTTGAGAATATTAATGAGAAAAAAATTGATGAGAATGAGAAAATAATTAGAAAGGGTTCACAGCAGATTAAACTAAGGGGGAACAAACTCAAGGAAAGGAAAGTAAAGCTTTTTTGATCTACTGTAAAATAGTTTTAATGCTGTGTGTGGGTGTGAAAAAAAAGGAGGAAAACATGAACCTGTTTGTCAGGTCTGAATAGACTGAGAATATGTAACAGCTTTTAGTTTGACTTTTGTTTTGCTACTGGTCTCCACAATTTGCTTATAATTATACTGTTCTTAATGCTGGGACTTAAATTTAGACATGATTATTGTTTCATGACGTACATTTTCTCTTTTGCCTGTAGGAGGGACTGCAAACACAGTTGTGATGCAAAGTCAAAAAGAACTGCTAACTGAGTATAAACATTACACACACATTAAATAAAAAAAAAAGTGAGGACTAATCTTTAAGTCCTGTTACTGCCCTAAGTTTAAAAACCAGTGTTTTCTATTAAGTCAAATTTTGCTCTCTGCCTCCAAATGTGTTTCATTGTGATTCAAGGCTAAGCTAAGCTAGGCTAAGGCTTCGAATGACCAGGTATGGAACTCAGAGACATGGTGTGTTGGCTCACCATGTCCAGTCATTGCTGCTGAGTCAGCCTAAGGCTCAACCTTTGTTTTCTCTGTCTTCTAGACCAGTGCTCAGAGGGAGTTGGAGGAGAGTTGGCAGGTGTACGCTGAGCTGCAGCGTCTGGTTGAGCAGAGTCAAGCAGAGCTAGTGGAGTTGATCGCCACAAGGCAGCGGGAGGCCGAGCGGCATGCTCAGGAGATGGCGCGGAGCCTGGAGAACGAACTGAGCCAGCTGAGGAGGAGGAGCAACGAGCTAGAGACATACGCCCAGACTCAGGACAAGATCGTCTTCCTGCAGGTGAAGGAAATCACAGGCAGCCATGATGGAGGACAGAATTATCAGAGACTATGCTAAATGGAGAAGTATTTCATATTAAAAACAGACTACATGGATAGTTTAGCACATGGTATTTAACACGAGACAAGTTCCAATATCATTTACATGTGCTAATGAAACATCACTTTGACTTTATAACTTTATATTTCACAATATAAAGTTATATTTTTTGTTTGTATATTAATAATGATCTTGGCATGTGTAAAAAATAAATTCAACAGGGACAATTGTAAAATTAATTTTCTCAATGACTCACATGCACCTCTCTCCTGTGACAAATTAAAGAACATGTTCACACTATCGCCACCACCTGAGCCTGCTGATTGGTCAGCGGTCAGCATCAACACTGACCTTTATCTGAGGACCATACGCACGTCCGTCAGCAGCCTGATCGACAAGTTCCAGGAGGAGCTTAAAAGACTGTACGGAAAAGGTATGGACAAGAAATCAAACATATTAGCCTTTGCTATGTCATGTTTCCATGACCTTTTCTCAACTGTCTTTTAGCATTGTCTCTATTTTGATCAGTAAACTTACATCCAGTGCGTTTTTGGAACGTACAATGTATTGTTCAAATTGAAATATATTAACTACAAAGCCCGACATTAACAAAAACATGGAGCTCTGCACAAGAGTGTCAAGTCTTCTGGAAATGTTTTCACTTTTTTTCGAGAAAAGTGCAAGAGCAGTCATCACATAACAAATATTGAGCAGCAGAAATTGATTAAGTTTTATAACAAAATGATATCTCTTTAAGTGGCTTACTTTGTATTTCTTTCAGAACTGCGTAAAGTCCAGAACTATACCAGTAAGTACCACTCTGACTTTTTGGCTTAATGTAGGTCTCTTTGTCTGCACTGTTGCCTGCTTCTAAAGCAAACCGTCATATTTGAGCAACAACGTTTGAGAAAAGCTTTTAACATCCTTACATTGACCACTTGATGGCGCCCCTTCCTGAGTTCACGCTTTATAGAAAATACTGTATGTACAAACATGGGTGCCGATTCGAAGAATAACGAGCAACTGTGTGTACGAATACGAACAGGGCAGCATTTTAGTTGCTTTATGGCAATGAATCCATTTACTGTTTTAGGTACTCTGTCAATTCCACTAAGGCTTTGAATGAAATTCCCTTTCTCTACCACAAGATGGCGCCAACTTTCACACATACATATGGGTTAAAATATTTTTTTCATAAAATTGTATAGATACTGTATATGTATATATATACCTATTGTAGATTATGATGTCCCCTATATTTGGTCCACAGAAGGGAAACGTCCTAAATGAACCCACATACTTTGTCTTACTGATTAGTCCTTGTATATACCGAGTCATGAACCGACCTGCTATACAGGCTAAAATTTGATAAGGATAAAACCAGCAGCACAACACCGGTACAAAGACATTGTGAGGAAATTAAGTTTTAAAAGTCTCGACTTTTGCGCAACATTGTTGTTTTGTTGCTTCTGTTACCAACTCCAACAGAAACATTATCGAAACAGTACAAATGACTAACAGTAGAAACCTGTGTGGTTTCCTTCCAGGTGAGGTGATTCTAGACCCTTCCACAGCTCAGAGGCACCTGGTTGTGTCTGAAGACGGTCGCCAGGTGAAATATGAAGAGCGTAAAAGCTCCCACAATGAAGGTCCGAAGAGATTTAGTCCGGCACTTTTTGTACTGGGGCGAGAAGGACTCACCACTGGCCGCCACTATTGGGAAGTTGACGTTGGGCGTAAAACAGCTTGGACGCTGGGAGTGTGCCGTTCTTCGGTCCGCCGCAAGGGGGAGATCAAGCTGAGTCCCGAGGGAGGATACTGGTGCCTGTGGCTGAAGAACGGGGAGGTGAAGGCGCTTGCGCCCTCACGGCTGCCGCTAATGCTACCATCTACGCCAACTAAAGTAGGAATCTTCCTGGACTACGAAGGAGGCCAGATTTCCTTCTACGACGCCAAGACACGTCTGCATCTGTATTCGTTTAACGACAATTTTAACGAGAGCTTATACCCAATCTTTAGCCCCTGTCTAACCCAGGAGGGCAAGAATTCTTGTCCTCTTATCATCACACCTGTAAAAAGCAGCTGAAATATTTGGTTATTGCCTGTGCATAAATACGAGGTTCCTTAAAAAGTATGACAGTTTATATTAAACTAATTAAAATCCAGTGTAAAAAAATCATACTGTTTTTTTCAGGTCTATACATTGCACAACATTATAACTAACATTTCTAGAAAAAAGAAAATAGCAAGTTAGTCACTGATTCCTTTCACCTCCTGTGTCACTTTCAATTCCCTAACAGCATCAGTTGGCAACTTACTTTAAATTCTACAATCTATAACATAGTCTTTATAGTGTTCAATGCTGTACTGGTAGCATTCAATTGTCATGATTGTAAACCGAGCTACAATAAACACACTGGTTCAGTTGGTTTAGCTGTTTATGAATAAGAGAAGACAGATATATTATCATATTATCAAGACTACACCCACTACTCCCATTTGATCAACACAGTTTCATACTGGGACCAACAAGCTAGAAATTACAAAGAAAAAAATGTCTTTAATGAGTCTGCATCAACTGACTCAATACAAACTGTTAGTTGGTCAGCCAATATAAATACTGGGTAGTTTAAAAGTATAAATAAAAGGACACGTAGGAAAACTATGAAGAAATAGAACAAACAATGTTACAAGACAAATGAAGAAGTCCTTCATTTGTCCCACATTGGAGGAATTTGCAATCATTTAAATAGTTGTTTTTATTTTATTTTTTGCATCCCTGGTATTGGTTGGACATGTTTATTTTTGGCACTTTCCTTTCTTTGTGGTATATTTCTAGAAAGAGATGTTGACGTTGGTCTATGTTAAAGTTTACTGGTCACATCTTGTATATTGTTTTGTACAGTAACAAACAGGACTTTTTCAACGTGAGTGAAAAGTTGAACAGGGATAGTTTTACAACACTGGACTCCAAATGTAACTGTTTTTCTAATGTTTACTCTTGTATATTCCTTTTAAATTTATTTCAATAAATTTGATTGATCCCAATTGTTTATTGTCAGTGGTACTTTTGAGTGATTTTATTTACAATTATATGGTTATAGCATGATATGTAAAAAAGGCTACGTATTCAAGCTAGTGTAGCTATATATTAATTTGAATACTATAAATTAACTGTCATGTAAATTGCAAAAATATACCACCATGTTTTTGACTGGTGACCAAGGAAATTAGTCACTGAAAACTGACTTCCAGAGTTTGCTAAGCCAGACTGCTGGTATTCTCAGACAGGTTAAGCTGCTGCTCCTGAAGCCTGTTCTCAGGGCCATGACCAGGGTGTATAAAAATGTAACTGGGGTAAAAGGGCAGGAGGGGGTGGGGGAAGCACAGAGGAGGAAGGTTTATTTTGGGTTCTGTGTCGTGTGTGTGTGTGTGTGTCTGTTATTGAGGTTACCGAGTATCTCATGTGTCAGTGGACGGCAGAGTCTCCAGGCAGCTGCCCTCTGGTGAGTGTCCCCCATGACTCCGTCGTTTTCTGTGGGTCTGTTCTTGTCCTGCGCGGCATTTTTATTTTCAGTTACTACGCCATTTGCAATTCTATACAAATGTCTGTATAAAGCTTTTGCATAACTTACAATAACTTTAAGTCCTGGTTTTATGATGTTTGGCATTTTGGCTGTCATAGAAAAAAATATCGATAGTTGGACATTTTGATGTTAATGCTTGTACACATTTCAATATGAAATGTTTACAAGGTAAAATAAACTCTCAATTATAATTGGTGAGCAGAAGTATATCTTGTCAGCTGTCCTTGTATTTTTGGAAACATTTAAGTTAACCCTAAAGTGCTCAAAGAGGGAGGAGCTTATTTCAAAGAAACCTTCCTATTAAATACACATACTTTCTAGTGGAAAGTAAATTTGTTTGGAAAGTGCGAATGTGGATCGTACCACACACAACTATATCTGACTATTAAAATAATAATAGAATATGTAATAATATGTTTTTTGCTTTAAAACACAGTTTTGAGGGATGACGGGGTTTGACCAGGGCTGTTAATGCTTGCAACCAAACACCAAAATGTCTAATATATCACTAGACCTATTGTAATGTGGGTTACATATTGTACTGTACTAGCTATATAGGCTAATAGGCAAATTTTTATTTTAGATATTATGTAATGACAACTAAATTAATATACAGTGCACCGTGTTTATGTTAAGGCCTGTTATTCTTTTGTCAAACCTTTTTCTTTGTAAAATATTAACCTGCTGTCATGTTAAACCATATAAAATTGTCCTGTTACAGGGCCCATCACCCACAGAAACTAAACATGACTCAGCTCCTTAGTGCTTTTTCAAAGTCTGAATAAATGACAGCATCAATAGGTCCAACAAACCCTACACCGCAGTGGCAAAGACAACCTTTAATTTAGACAACCCTCAATTTAGCTATTAAAATAACACCAAATAAGTCACATAATGCTTTGGTAGGTCACTATGCATTGACCCCCATACCAACTTGTGCCATTTAACCCAGAGAAACCTCAATATCACAGCAGGTTTGATGCCCCATTCAAAGGCTGGTTTCTTGCTCAGAAAATGACGCTGCCTCTCCGCCGTGTAGGCATGGCTACAGCTGGAAACCTCTCGGAAGAGCAGGTGCATTGCTCCATCTGCTTGGATGTCTTCACAAACCCTGTATCCATCCCCTGTGGACATAACTTTTGCCAGACCTGCATTCTTGGATACTGGAAAACCAGCCCTTTGTTCCAGTGTCCCATGTGCAAGAAAACCTTTCACAAAAGACCAGACATCAGTGTAAACACAGTGCTGAGAGAAATAGCTGAGCAGTTTAAGGAGATCAGGGTACGAAGTCTTGAAGGGAAAGTCGGTAAAGAAGAAGAGAGAAAGAATAAGAAGTGGACGATGGAGGGGAAGAAAAAAGATGATGAAGAGCGGCTCATCAGAAAAGACCAAGAACAATTGGAGGAGGACGTGCTGCCAAAGCAAGAGGAGCAGAGTAAAAGAAAGCCCTGTTTAAGGCAAAAATCAGAAGAGCTTCCTCCATTAATACCAGCTGTATCAACTCCCATGACCTCACCTTCTCCTTCACCACCTGCAAGAACTCATCGTGCCCCACCTCCACTGCCCCAAACTTCACCACCGCCTTCGCAGACACCTGCACTCCTTCATGCTTCCTGGGAAGAGGAAGTCCTGTGTGATGTCTGCCTAGGAGAAGGAAGGCCCAAAGCAGTTAAATCCTGCCTTGTGTGTCTGACGTCCTATTGCGAGGAGCACCTCAAGTCTCACACGGCTAGGTTCACAAAGCATAAGCTGATGGACCCAGTAGCCAACATGCAAGACAGGATGTGCCCGAAACACGAAAGGCTCCTGGAGCTCTTCTGTAAGAAGGACCAAACCTGTGTGTGCGTGCTCTGCACTGAGACTGACCACAGGGCCCACTACACCGTACCAGTGGAGAGGGAGTGGACTGAGAAAAAGGTGAGACTGTATGGGTCAACCAAGAGTTAAGCTTGGTTTACATTTTTTTGCCAAATTACGATATTAAGATTCCTTTTTGGTCTAGACTTTAATACCACAATCCATCTTCTGTTTTCCGGGACTTTTTTTTTATTTAGGCATATATAAAGAAGACAGAGCTGGATGTCCAGCAGATGATCCAGGACAGAGTAAAGAAGGTAGAGGAGATCAAGCAGTCAGTCTTGCTCAACAAAGTAAGTATATCTTAATGTTATCTTTAAATGGAGTTATGGAAGCAACCCTAAGCAGGCCAGTGAAAGTGCACACCTGGGACTATTTATTTATATGATTCATTTATTTATATACACACTGACAAGTTTTTGCAGGTCCAAAAATGTGGTTGTCATGAGAGGATTTTTAATCCCAATCACAGTTGAAAGGATATGCTATTACTATGCTATTGTTCTTCTGAGGTTAATCACAAAGTTTGACAAATGGGTTAAATATAGACACTCACACTTAGAATAAGTTTAGAATCAACATTAATCCAATCCTACATGTTTGAATTGTGGTTTCCTTAGTAAAGTACAGGGGCCACCAGCTAACTGCTCCTTAACAACAGGTTACAACCATAAATGTATTTGATGTGAGTCATGGTCTCCAACCTTGTAGCCTAAACACAATATAAACTATTCCAAAGGTGAGACTGTAGTGATGCTATGAAAATGACATGTGACCCCTCGTCTTTTCAGACCAGTGCGCAGAGAGAGATTGAGGAGAGTGTACAGGTTTTCTCTGAACTTGTGCGCTCCATCCAGAAAGCTCAGGCTGAGCTGGTTATGGCTATTGAGGAAAAGCAGAGATGGACAGAGAGACGGGCCGAGGGTCTAATATCAGAACTGGAGGTGGAAATCAGTGAGCTGAAGAAAAGGAACACAGACCTAGAGAATGTGGCTCGCACTGACCATATTCACTTCCTCAAGGTAAACTCTATTCCCCGAACTGCATTCCCACAGAGTACAGCAACTTAAATAAACTTTGTCTTTGTGCAGAATTTCCCAGCTCTGAGTACACTTCCATCTGTCAAAGACTGGTCTGAGACCAGTGTTCCCACCGACATGTGCATGGGTATGATTAGGAGATCCGTGTCCAACCTGGAGCCAATGTTAAAGGAAATGGTTGACAAACTGGTGAACAGCGGTGAGATTTTTCTCTTCTATACTGAAAAATGTCTATATTGTGTGTATATACACATATATAAATATGCATATACATACAGTCATGGACCACTCTGCTGTTTTCTTCAATTCCTTGTTCATCTTAATGCCATGTTCCACTAAAGGTTTATCACCTGGGGGAAACAATGAACACAAAACCATGCAATGACTAAAAGCACTGTATTTGTCAGTACAATGTTATTGCTCTGTCTCTTATACACATCTAGATGTGTATAAGAGACAGACATTAGGCAGATTTGTATTAATTGTAGGAGATCCGTGTCCAACCTGGAGCCAATGTTAAAGGAAATGGTTGACAAACTGGTGGACAGCGGTGAGATTTTTCTCTTCTATACTGAAAAATGTCTATATTGTGTGTATGTACACATATATAAATATGCATATACATACAGTCATGGACCACTCTGCTGTTTTCTTCAATTCCTTGTTCATCTTAATGCCATGTTCCACTAAAGGTTTATCACCTGGGGGAAACAATGAACACAAAACCATGCAATGACTAAAAGCACTGTATTTGTCAGTACAATGTTATTGCTAGTGATTGAGTGAGTAGGAACGGAAGTGATTTTTGTCACCGTCAATAAAACCATGCAAAATGGCCAGAAATCAGCTCTGAAATTAAACTTAATTATCAGCCTTTTTTGTTGTTATTATATTTGTCCAGATTAATGTAGATTAAGTGGAAGCAGACTTTTAAATGGACAAGAAATTAAAGAAAGAGTGGTGTAATAATTTTTTCCATGACTGTATATATTTTGATATACATATATATTTCTTGACAAACCATTGATTGATAATGTATGTTTCTTTTGTTTACAGAAATAAAAAAACTTCTAAAATATGGAGGTAATTTTTATGTTACAATTTGTAAAATTAAAATAAAATGTCAGTATCTTTGCAGAAAAAAACAATATATGACCCTACCTGTGTTTTTAGTGGATGTGACTCTGGACCCAGACACAGCCAACCCCTGGTTACAGCTTTCTCAAGACAGACATCAGGTCAGACATTTGGGGGCATGGCAGGACCTCCCTGACCACCCGGGTCGCTTTGACACCGTGGTCATCGTACTTGGCCGCGAGGGCTTCACCTCAGGGAGACATTACTGGGAGGTCCATGTTGGAGACAAGGACGACTGGTACCTTGGAATCGCTAGGTCCTCTGTCAACAGGAAGGGCAGGATCTCAGTCAGCACCACCCAAGGGTACTGGGCTTTGGCCATGAAGAAAGGTCAGGGATACCGTGTGTCGACGTCTCCTCCATTGATGCTCTCACTCACCACCAGGCCAAAGCGTGTGGGCATCTACATAGACTACGAAGAGGGACAACTGTCCTTCTATGACATCAGGGCTCGGACCCATATTTACACTATCAGAGACACTTTCACAGAGAAGGTTTTGCCTTTCTTCTACCTGTACTGCTGTGATAAAGCCTCTGACACCATCATGATATGCCCTATGAATGAGAAATCAACAATAAAGTAAGGTCAATACAAGGACATTTCAAGAACTGTTATCAGTAACTCACTGTTGGATTGACAATGTAGATCATTTACACACTAACATTAAGCAACATGTAAAAAAATCTTCATCTTCTTCCTGATGGTATCTTTACCCATATTAAAAGTGAATGGTATTTTTACAGCTGTCTGCTGTTTATGAGTTTCAAAGGTTCTAAAGGCCCAGATTCATCTGACCCACCCCCCGAACATTTAGCACAATGTGTACCTTTAAGCAGTTAGCTAGAAAATTGAAAATGAAAATAGTTGACACTCAAAGCAGAGGAAGTCAATAAAAAGATGTCAAAGCGTTCCAGAGGCCATCCGTATGGAATGCAATTTAGAAATGGCAGACATCAGGAAGAGTTGAAGGTAAATCAAGATCTAGAATACAAAGATACATACCAGACTAAAGAGCTCAGAGAATTGAGAGTCAAAATCCACAGGTACTAGAGTTGTAGTGAATTCTACAATGAATATTGATACTAGACATGACCCAACATCCATGAGTGATTTTATCAAGAGGTGCAAATTGAAGGTTTTTCCATACCTTTCACAATTTCTAACTTAAAGAATGTAAATCCATGGATACAACTTAAAAAAGCAGTGTATTACAGACAACCAAAAGTCTGCCAAAAGAAGGATTTTTTTTCTGTTGTTTTGAATATGTAAAAGAAGGAAATAAAAGTCAATTTTTTTGCACATATTATAAGAATGTCTTATCTGTAATTTGATGACTTTTGGAAATGTTTCCATCTTTAGCTTCTTAATGCACATTAATACACAAAGACGTGGGCTGGCCACAATATATAGTGCATATAGACATACTGTATATACACCCTATCCCACCAGGGTTAATAATCAGGAACATAAACTAAATAAGGAAAATGAACGCAAACTCTTTGCCATTGTGTTCCATACCGCTACACTCAACAAAATGTGACATCTGTATTTAACTCATCACCAAAGTGGGCAGCATTGAGCAGTGGGTGTCATACTCAGTGGACCTCAGTAGTAAACTAGCAGTTGGTCGCACATGGAACCCTCCATACACCAGTCCGGCTACTTAACTACTAGGCCACCACTGCCCCATGTTCTTATGTTTGCAGTTCAGTTGTTAGACAGTGTTATTTCCATGAACACTTCCACGATGGAAGGAAGTAAAGAATGTTCCAGATGATTTGTACTTCTACTGAACCAAACATGTCACTGCGATTAGGAAACACCAGACTTACCGCTCCTAGTGCTTTACAATCATCCAGGAAATGACAGTGTGTACAAGGGCTGTAGTGCTTCAGAAGAATAACCCACTGGACTCTGGACTGATAAGACCTTCTTCGGTGAGAGACTCTGTTACAAAGAAAAGTAAGATTTTAAACTTTAATCATTCAACATTATTTACTTAATTTCTTCCTTATTTGGCAGTACATATTTGAGAAGTGATCCCTAACCATGAGGGATAGTTTATATGATTGCATCCTCTTGAGTTAAGTTTACACTTCGATGTTGCAACCATTCCACAGCTAAGGATTTTGCTGTGCGAAGCCTACATCAGAGCAGACTCTTGTCGTCATCTTAGGAAACATGGTTTTGAAATTGATGGGTTATCTGATACAAGAAAGACACACAAATAAGGATTTTTTCAGAGGGGTAAACTGTGAGTATCTTAACGGAAACATAAAAGCCTACGTTACGGACATTTTAGTTTAAACTGTTTTTACATCGGTTTGAGGCGTAAGCTTATAGCCTGTGTTTACTAGCTGGGTTTAGGAGCAGAAAAACAACAAAAAAAGTACCCCCACAGCATGTTCTCCCAGTCATTCAAGAGGCTTCTTCAGTTCAGATTTGTTAAAATGAAGAACTAAGAACTTGCACAGAAAACGTTTACGTCACGTGTAGTGACGTTTAAAATACATTGTCTCTATGGTCTCTGGTGACTTCAATCAAGGGACATAATTTTGTTTTTATATAAGACTGTTTATTTGGCAGTATTACATTTATATAGATACAGATGATCCATTTAATATATATAGTAATGTATTGTATTAAGGCATAAGACCTTCACTTTACAAAAACATTTGACTTTAAGTTTTCCAGAAATGTATTTCCTGCTGTTAATAATTAGAAGAGGCGAGCTGTGATCCACAGGTCATTTTTTAAATTTAAAACAATCGCAATGTCAGTGAGTCTAAAACATCTCAAGACGATACACTTTTGCAAATCTCTTTGATTCCAAAGTCCAAAAAGATAATCAATGTTTTTATCTGGACGGAGGAGCAGTTGTTCTGCTGCTGCCTTATTTGGTAAGTTCATGTCACTGCAAGACCCCAAAATCCATTGAAAACAGTGAAGTCATCACTGACTGAAGACTGGCTGAAGGTAGCAACAGTGGATTCACTTCAGCTCTGGACACAGCAGAAAATCCTGCTAAGAAGGTACAGTAGAATAATTGTTGATATCAAACATAGGCGTCTTAAACCCAGTTGGATCTAATATTACAAAGTGAATATGAGTTTTGACTCAAATGTAGCCCTGAAGAATGGAAACAGCAGTTTGAGGTATACTGTATATCAATGTTCTTTCCTTCTTCACCAAAAAGCTACTGAAAGTCAAAGTTATCTTTTACTGAGGTAGAAACCTAGTCAATGTTTTAAGCCACTATTAACATTATGTTTGTGTATTGATTCTCGCTAATCTAACCTTCTTTTCTCTCCACACAAACTTCAGACCACCTCTGACTGAAGACACCACTGTCCCTAAACTGATGTCAGGACCTTCAAAGTGCTGCATCTGTCTGGATGACTTCACCAGGTCTGCTTCCCTCCCCTGCGGTCACTGCTTCTGCCTGGCTTGTATCGGAGAATATTGGCGGATCAACGTGGTCTGTCAGTGCCCCCTGTGCATGACCGTGTTCCTCACCAGACAGCAACTGAAGCCTGACGCGGAAGTGGTGCCTGAAGTCCGGGAAGACCGGGAAGACCGGGATGTCAAAACCGGCGAGGTTCCCTGTGATCTGTGTGCAGTAAGGAAGCGTCGCGCAGTCAAGTCCTGCCTGGTGTGTCTGGCCTCCTACTGCGACGCTCACCTGGAGCAACATTACCAGAGCGACGAGCTCGGGCGCCATCTTCTGGTCAATGTGGTGAAAAACCTGGAGGGCTCCGTCTGCAGGGTGCATGGAAAACCTTTAAACCGCTTCTGTAGGAGCGACAGCGCATGTCTTTGTGCCATGTGTGTCCAGACAGAGCACAGGGGTCATCACATTGTCTCTGTCCAAAGAGAAGCAGCAAAAAAGAAGGTAAAATGCTGACGAGTGCATATTTAATAAATCATACTAGAGTAGCTGGAGGAAATTACAAAACATCTACTGTATATCAATCAAGAGAGTGGGCAAATGGATATGTGGTCCAAGTAGTAGTGTAGTATATACAAGATTATAAAGTATTTACAAGTTTTGTTGTCCCCATATAAACAAAACTGCTGATGTTTTTCGAAGACTGTACAAGATTTTTTGTCATATACATATATGTGTGTTAGACGATGATTAAATATATATAGTACATATATACTATATAATATATGTAGTATATATACTAGATATATTTATTCATCTTCACATATATAATATATATTATAAATAGTTGATAAAAATTCTTGTACAATACACAAAGATTGATAGCACGAAATGAATTGATGCAAATGATTCATAGTAGTGGCCCTCGAGGGAAACAGCCCCCCTCCCCGTCACCCTCCTCCACACACACACACACACACATTATGTTAAATTTGGTTAAAGCTCAGTCTCCTGTAGTCTTTACTGTAGTGTGTACAACTATGCTCATATAGTACAGACTTGGTTTGACCATTCCCTCAGAATCAAAGACATTCTCAGATTATTTGTAAAGAGTGTGTTCTAGTTAATTAAGAACACAGGGTCATGTTTGTGCTCTCTCTCACAGATAAAGCTAAAAAGTCAAAAGACAAAGCTTGAAAAAGTTATCCAAGAGAAACTAGATCACGTGCAGAAAATCAGATTGTGCATAAACCAGTGTAAAGACAATCCAACAGAGGCCTGGATTGAACACAAAGAGCTGGTAAAGCAGCTGGAGGAGGAAGTGTTTGAGCTGCAGAGGAGGAACGCTGAACTGGAGCAGCTGTTGGGCACCGAAGACGACCTGCACCTCCTTCAGGTCAGTGGGCATCTGCTACGATTAATGTTAAACAAGAACAACAAATTATTGATTTTTACCTGATAATTTGATAATCTTTGTCTTCAAACAGAGACTTCTACATTCTCCGAAGAACTGACAATCAATCTGTTTAGCACAAAGATTCCCTACTCAGCCAAAGAGTTCAAATGCTGCTAACCTAAGGCCAAAGGATTCCCCTTGTCTTTGCACGAATAAAAGATTTCAAACACAGTTCATTTGTTCAAGTATGTCAATAAATATGTGAAACTAATCAGAATAAACTGAGTTTTTTAATATCAAGTTAGGTTTCACTTTCATTTCGGCTTGCTCAATATGTAAAGTGATGGTAAGCTCTTACTTTGAAATGAAACTTACAACCCAGAGGAGGAAGGACTCACACAGATACAGGAACAGTCACACACTAGGCGAGAGAATAACCAGACTGCAGCCACCATCCTCTGACCAGCTCAAGGTAAGACATACTGTACTGAAGAAGTGCTTTTATAACCAATTATATAGGACAGGGTTGTTTGTCAAAAGGAATCAACTCTGTCCTATATAATTGGTAATAAAAGCACTTCCCAAAAGTGGGAGATTAATTTTTTCTTACTTGTTTATTCAACACTGCACCTCATAGATGAAACACACCCTTATAATCTGCTGTTGTGTTTCTCACTGTTGTTTCTCAACTTTCACAGATCACGTTCTGGGATTTTATTCTTCTTTCCGTGTTTAATTTGATTTGTTTTCTATAAAATTTCTGAGGTCAAGTATTCCTCAAAACCAAAACATTGTTTACATTTTACATAAATGTTTTACCTTGTTTTAGACTTTTGTGCTTTAGCTAGGGATGTCTGATATTTTCCGCCCAATATTGGCATAATTCTGTATTCTGTAGTCAGATGCCTCCGTGCTCTGAAGAACTTTTATTGAAACGAAACTGCAGTAACTTGTTTGGAACTCACCCTGCTTTTGTAAAAACTCTTTTTCCTCCTCTTACACCCATGACGCTCCCTCATCCTCATACTCACACAGACACACACACACACACACACACACACACACACACACACACACACACACACCCTCTTGCCACACCTCCTCACTCCTTATTCATACTTGTATCTGTCAACCCCTTCACAACACTAATTATATTGGAAAATGAAAGTGATCCCTTTTAGTGCAAACAATGCTGTGTAATCTCCCAAAGAGCATGACAGAAGACTTTCAGTATTTTCACTTTACTGTCATCATGCCTATCACTAAATGGCAGCAGAGCAGCTAATTTCATCATTTTGTTTCAAAATGAAAAGTTTGGAAAATATCTGCATATTGGACTTCAGACAAAAGTTTTAAAGTTAAATGTGGTGTAAGGTTTGTTTTTAGCTCTGACTAAACTGGGGTTTTATTTTACTGCTTGCAACAAATGTGGCAAAACTACTAATCACAGACCAAACAATCTCACGCAAAAGTTTCAATTACATCGGTTGTCAATGAAACTACTTGTTTAATTTTGTTGTGCCAAATAACTGTGTGATTTTGCAAATAAGACTGCTTATTTGATATCAAAACCTGACAAATACAACATTTCACTCATTCTTTCTTCAACTGGACAGTTTTAAAAATGAAATGGATGGTGACAAAATGGAACCAGTTTCCTGTGCACTCAAATTTCTGTTGAACTTTTGTAGTGACTTAAGTAGGAATACCGCATGCAATCTCTCTTTTTACTTTATGAAGTAGACATATAAAGAGCAAACAATGTTCTGCTCTTCTTATGTATGTAAATCCTGGGAGACTCAGGTCAAGTTACCTTTGAACTTTGTCAAGCTGAAAACCTAATTTGGACACGACTGTCGTATGTACAGTAGGTACATTATGTAGGTGTACATTATACTGTTTATATGACAACTGATGCTGAGCCTTTAAATATAAATACCGTTACCAAATACAGTAGTATTTTCTTTATTCTCATTGATTTATCAAATAATTTTTCCTGAGGGATTAATAAATTCTTCCTATTATGAATGAAATACAAAAATGTGTGGAAAATAAAAATCACCAGTGAATCACCAGAAGTAGTATCACAAACATCTAGTTTGGCAATAGTAATAATAATAATAATAATAATAATAATAATAATAATAATAATAATAATACATGTCTGCATTGCTCACACAATCAAGGGCTAATCCTACTGTCTGACCAGTAATCATGTTTAAATGTCTAATGCAGGTAAAAGCACCTCTACAACATGAGTCTCCATGTTTGCGCCTGCTGTGGTTGGTCCAAGATGACCACATATCGGGGCCTTAGAATTCACCAGGGAAAGAATGGATGCACTCCCAAGGGAATAAGTATCCCTAAAAACCTGTATGGACTCAGCTACAGTCCTGATGTTACCTTTACTGGTCCAACAATCCAACTGCAGGAACCATTGGTGGACATTTTCACCACATCCATTATGTCAGGTGAGCTAGAAAAATAATCAACTTGTAATTTATTTTGTAAAAATCACATCTATTGGGTTAATGAATAAAACTATTTACTAATTTCAACCGCTAAGCTTATGTGATTTTGTGGACATTCCAGCCTAACTGGAAGAATTTGGTACCTTTATAAACCAACCAACATTCCCAATAACCTGCAGCTCTTCTGTCCTGCAGCTCAATGAGATCAAGAAATTGTTGCGATGATGCAAGGAAGTAACAGGTGTTGAAGAAATTGTTTCTTGTTCCTGTGAATTGTGTACATTTTTTATGTTATTATCAGAAAAAAAACAAGTACAGTATCTTCTTAATACTGATAAGAAAATCAGTTCTTTTTATCTTTTCCAATCAAATATTCCTATAATAAAATACGCCTAACAGGCAGCTGTCGAGATCTCAAACTTAGCACAGATTAATAGCTTAGATATTTTTCTTTTTTTTTTCTTTTTCACCAGATCTGTCATCAGACAATATTACAACATACCAGGGCCCGAGAATTCACCAAGAGAAAGTGGGTTTCACACCAAATAGAACAAAGGTTTCTGAGATCCAGCAGTTCAGATTCAAATGTCCTCCCTGGGAAGAATCCACCATCCAACTGCAGGAACCCAACATGGACTATTTCAACACTCCTAAAAAGACTGGTAAGGGATGGAATAAAATGATAATTTACTATGTGGAACCACGGTCAAAATCAGATTTATGTTAATTTTTTACATGTACTAGACACACAAAAGAATCAAAAATATGTCTCTCACTGTGCCATGCATGGAATAGACAGGACAAACATTATAGTGCAAAACAGGACACAGGCCTAACGAATAATATGGAAACATGAGTGGAATATGTAAATAAGTAAGCAAAACTAGTGTATAGCACAGTGCAGTCAATATTAGTGACCAGGACAAAGGTACAAATGTTTTAGATCGTAGAGGTGAATTATAGTGATTTAACTTGATAATTGCAATCATTCTCAACAGTATATGACACAGAAATAAACACTTACTGATCTGTTCTGTACCTTTTCAAACAGACTCATCATCAGGAGAGAAACTCCAGGTTCTTAGCTACAGCAACTCAAAGTTTACCACAGATCAAACTCTTCAGAAGGACTGCAGTTCAGATGGTATAAATGTCCCAAAGAAGATGGAATCCAAATGCAGAGATCTCCAACTCCAGCCAGAGGTATGGTCAACAGCTTTGTTGTGTAACCTCAAGTAAAAGTACACAGTAAAATAAACTCTGGTCCAGTTTATTGGGCACAACAAACTTCGTCACCTCAGGCAAAATTCCAAGTATTGGTTTGCAACACCCATGTCTATTCAAATTCAGTGTCACACAGTATGAGTTTTGTTATTTTGGTGCAGTTGGTGGCCTAGTGGTTGAGGAAGCAGACTGGGGTCTACAAAACCCCTGGTTTGATTCCCCCTGCCACCAAGTTACCACTGAGGTCCACTGAGCATGGCAGCGTCCCCACTCTGCCCACTGTTCACTTTGGTGATGGGTTAAATATAGAGGTGACATTTCCTTGTGTGCAGTGGTGTGAATCACAATGTCACAATGACAAGGAGTTTGATTTCCCTCCTCTTTACTTTCCTTCTTTTCTAATATTCGTGCTGGATGAATCTTCTACTATGCACAGGTGTTGGCCCGTCCTCCAACCACAATTATTCAGGAATCAGAAATTGGTCCACAGGACAAAGATGAAGAGACTGAAAAGGTTTTTCACTTTACACATTTGTATTTGGAACCAGTAAAATTCACATTAAAGTGTCCCATATTTGGCTCCTGGGACACTTTGATCGAAAGCACTTGCAGGACATAAGGCAATTACAATAATTAAATATAAAACCATTAACCTGGCCTTTCTTATTGGACAAGATCATCAGATATATTTAGTTTCATGCCATGTTTCTATGGTTTTCTGATAAGAAGAACTGAATAGTGAGCACACCTACATAACAACAAAATAATCTTACTTTTTACTTTTCTTCCACAGTCTCTCACCCTGCTGCACAACCTGATTATCCAACATTCCCCAAAAGAGGAAGTCCAGACAGATACAGTGGAAACGTGTAAGTACTGAGCTAAAAGAAATAATAACAACAATAATAAACCCTCAATTTAATGGCATTCTTTCCCTCACTTTTTCTTCAGTCTTCCAGAGTCCCCAACATTCACAACAAAGCACCAACAACTCTGGTAACGTTCGACGGACACTCAATTTCGTCTCTGGTTCACAGCATGAACAACGTGATGCTACAGTACAAAAATATCTAAAGAATCAGACAATTGTAGGTCATCAAAAGTGTTGATGAGTGACTTCCCTAAGTGTGTGTGTGTCGTTACAATCTATAAGTTTTGGTTTCAACTTGAAGAGCATAAATATGATGATATACCTGATTTTAAACAAACCATCTACTGAGAAACTTCAAGTTGACTTTGCTTTGCCTTGAAAAAAAATGACTTTTAGCTCTATTATGCATCAACATTGGCCTATTCCGTGTGAGGCTAGGCTAGGCTAGGCTAGGCTAAGTTGATGTCTACATCCATGCTGATTTTTAACTTATATTTTATTCGCTACTTAACCTGTTACAAATGTAAGTTAATTTGACAGTTTTTACATGGACATCTTCAAGTCTGAAACCAAAATAGTTTTCAAAGCTTTTCAGTCACACTGACAAACTAACAGAAGGATGATAGTACCAGGTGTTGGCCTCTCCGTCCAGCTGCCCTCGATGGGAGTACCTCAGCTTTGTAAACCTGGTCGCTAAAATTCTCTAAATTATATAACTGATAGTATTGTGATTCGGCCTCTGCTTTTCCCAAGTTTTACCTATAGATGGCATTAAGAAGGAATAAAGCATTTCATGCACATTTATGCATGACTTTTTATGTAATTTATCTTAGTTCACACCAACACTCCATCTATCTACTCCAAACCCTGCCCTCATGTCCAATTTTAGCACCAGTTGTGGCCTGTGAGTCAAATACTCTGCCCATGTCTGATCTTAGGGTGAGGATAAGCCCCGCCCTAAACATGAACAAATAATCGACACGGCAGGCGACAAAGAATAAGCCAAATATACAAAGCAGAGTGAGAGTGCTTAAATTTCCAACTGGATGTAAATAGCAAGTTAAACTTAGGTTGTTCTGAAACACACCCTTCATTAATGCCCAACCCTAACCCCTTGAAAAACAGGAAGGAGAAGCTGTATAGTCCTGTTACCGGATACAACGAAATTCCATTTGGCTTCATTCAACCAGTAGTAGCAGCTATATTTGTAATAAAATAAAATAATAATAAATAGTAGACAAAAAACAGTTATATATATACACACGTTGTGAACTACTACTTGTTCACTATTTTAAACAATTGTACCTTAAAATGGTACAATATAAGGGTACGCTTCAATTGACTTTAGTCCTAATGTGTTTTTTGGCCAAGAGGCCAACTCCTGGATCTATAACTGTCCCCTGTCCTTGTTACTTTACCTTTTTTTCCATAAAAACTTTTGCTTGGATATTGCAGTGGGTGGAAAACAAGAGTTTCAGCTAACACTAAGTAAATTTGTTTTGTTGACGCAGCCACATGCATTGGCCTGTCCTCCAACCACAACAGCTCAGGAAGCAGCACCTGGACCAAAAGGCATGGTACAAGAAGATGCAAAGGTATTTTACTTTACCTTTCAGCATTTGCATTTGCAACACATGTATAATAGAATGGGTTTGACTAAAGGGATTGTGGGACTTGACCCAATATTAACTAAAAAACGGTCTAGGACACAGGTGTCAAACTCAGGCCCACGGGCCAAATCTGGCCGGCAGTGTAATTATATTTGGCCTACCAGATCATGTCAAATACAGTATGTACTCGAGTTGGACTACCAGTATATAGGTCATATATACTGGTAAGATTTTAGGGATGAATGGTCTTTGTTATTGCATGGACATTTTTCATTGACGGTCTGTACAAAAAAACATTTTTTAAGGATCTGAAAAGGCTACAGCTAAAGGAAAATACCACTGATGTACATTTTATTTCAAATTCAATTTCTCATGTGTTAATTATGCGATTATAAAAGATTATTTTTGCTTTAGGCATAGGGTGGGGGCCCCAACGACATTTTTCTAGGAGCACCAAAAGACCCTAGCTCTATCCATTATCTGAACAAAGGGAAATATTTACTTTTTTTTTCAATACACATTCAGTCTGGCCCGTGAACTGCAAGTTTTAAATTGTGGCTCACTGTGAAATTGAGTTTGACTCCTCTGTTCCAGGACGTAGTGAAGTGACATAATCATAAATTAGGACACTGGCCTGAACTTTCCTTTTAACCATGAACTTCTTCTTCTCCTTTCGGCTTGTCCCTTTTTCAGGGGTTGCCACAGCGAGTTAAAATTTTCCATCTCCCTGTGTCTTCTGTATCTTCAACTCTGACTCCAACTACCTACGTGTCCTCTCTCACTACATCCATCAATCTCCTCTTTGTCTCCTACCTGGTAGCTCCATCCCTAGGATCATTCTTCTACCAGTATTTCCACTGTCCCTCCTCTGAACATGTCCAAACCATCTTCATCTTGCATTAACCAAAAACATCAGGTTCATTTAGCTTCATGTTACTTCACACAACATGAGTTGTGTGAGCTCTAGGCCATTGAATTCATGAAGACTTGTCAAGTGGAAACCTGAAAGATTTCTTCTACTTTTTGATCAGTAAAGAGATCACAACAGATTTTCTTCCTCTTTTCAAGGGACGAAAAGACGTTAAGAAGGCGGAAATGCAGCAGAAAATTCAAACCAGGGAACAGATGGTGGCTGAAGTGAGATCATCTTTAAAGAACTGCAAGGTATGTTGCAGTTAAATGTTGTTTTTGCTCCAAAAAGTGACGTCTCTGTCTGTTATTTGTTTAACATAACTTCTGTCCTGGCTGTTTCAGATTCTCCTTGATGCCCAGTGGGTGGAGATCAACAGCATTTTCTCAGAGGTGATCAAAGTTGTGGAGGAGGCACGACAAAAAGCCCTTCAGCCTCTAGCGGAGAGGTAACGGTATTCATTGGATTTAACCCACCGACCAATAAAACGTGATGAATTCATCAACTTATTCAGGGACAACTAAAGTTCCACAGTTTCTGGCCAAGTTCAGGGCTGGAGGTGAATGAATAAAGATATGTGTGGGTAACAATGGTTCTGTAATCACAGGAGGAGAACGGTGAAAAGGGAAGCACAAGATCTGGTCAAGAAGCTGGAGAAAGAAATCAAACATCTCAAGGTGACCATTGAAGATATGGACACTAAACCAAACTCACAGGTGACCTTGGACGTTTGACAACAAAGTTGTTCTTGACTAATATCTGCCAATTTTAACCAAAATATATTTACATTCTGTTCACCAATCCCACAGTTCTGTCTGGATAAGTATCGGGAGTGGACCAACATAGAGCTTGATACTGAATTCTCATTTGGTTCTCTGAAAACTACCACAAATACCATGATGGAAGGCATTCAACAGAAACTAGAGAAACTTTCAAACATTGGTGAGTCCTCTCACAATCGGTCAGATCTATTATCAAAGATGCAAAAGAAATTCTGCCATCAGAGATGTTTCTGTCTGCACAGGAAACATTATGTCAAGGAACCGTTTTAAGAAACTGCACGTTTGATTTGGTTTTTAACAAATATATCAGGCACCTCGAGTGAAATGCATCTTACAATCAGACTTTGTTTTTGTCTTCACAGAACTTAGAAGATTCTCCAAATTCACAGGTGACCACATAGTGCTGTGGTGTTTGAATAAATCTGAATAAATGGCCCAGGTTTTACTGTTTGTCTAATATTGTGATGTATTGCAGTGGATGTGAAGTTGGACCCCCTGACTGCTCATAACTGCCTCGTTGTATCTGACGACGGAAAGAGAGTCAGAGACGGAGGAAAACCTACAAAACTTCCAGCTACTCAGGAGAGATTTGACATGTTTGGAAGTGTCATGGCAGACAAGAGCTTGAGCTTTGGAAGGTCCTACTGGGAAGTGGTTGTGGGGAACAAACCTGGTTGGGACCTGGGTGTGGCCCGAGGTCAGGTAAACCGCACTGGCAGGATTTCTCTGAACCCCAAAGATGGCTACTGGGTGATTGTCCACTACGAGAAGGAAAAGTACGCTGCTCTGACAGCGCCTCCTCTTAGCCTTTCTCTCAAGGAAAACCCCAAGAAAGTGGGAGTGTTTGTTGATTACATAGAAGGTCTGATATCGTTCTACAATGTGACAGCGCAATCTCACATTTACACCTTCACAGGATGTTTGTTCAAGGGTGAGATATTTCCGTACTTCAGTCCTCATCTGAACCAAAATGGTGAAAATGCAGATCCGCTGATTATCTGTTCATAAACTCAGTGCAGGGGCTATTGCAGGTATATTTTCTATGAGTATGCAAGCGTAATTACAATAATAAATAAGAGCAGTCAGTTCATGCAGACAAAAAATTTAATTCTCTGTGGGATATAATAGTTTGTTGATCTTTTTTCAGTCCTGACATCCTGACATTCTGGTTCTAGTTCAATCACAAATTTTGGAATCATAATTCCAACAAATTATATTTTTGTAGCTTAAAATATTACTAAATGGCATTAGATTACTTACTGTTTTATAAATATATATTACTACATGCATTTCATTTGTTATATCCAATATATAATGGAACAACATAATACCAATAGGATATGTGTATGTTTCATTGTCTTGAAAATTGTTTAAATAAAAGTAAGATATATGTCACTATGTGGTTCCTGTCTGTCACTGGATTGTCACACACATTTAGCAATTACAATCTGTAAGTAACAACCATTGTTTTATTTTTTGGGGGGGAAGTTCTATACATTATATGATTCCTTTATTTGCTTTTCCCTTGCCTTGTCCCAGGGGCAGCTGATGCCACTTAAATCACATTGCAGCACATTTCATCTGGGTGGTGAGCCCACAAGAAGTTGTGTGGGTGGGGACAATGCTATGTTCAGAGCACCTCAGTGGCAACCTGGCAGCTGGTAAATTAAATAGCCACAAGACCACCACTGCAATATCAATAGAACCCAAGCTGCAGAGAAATTAGATTTTACCAATAATTATCAAAAAAGTTCTCCAAAATATTCTGGCCTTGTATTATTCTCAAAACATATAACATATCTCTAAATAAACACATTTTCTTTTTCTTTTTTTTTTACTTCTTTCTTATTTTGCTAAAACTCATTGAACACAACATTTTCTAGCCTTTTAAACCCTAGTGAAAACGGTGTTCTGTCACATACACCTGAATAACTTTAAAAATATATTTTTTCATGTCTGTAAATCTTTATCAGATACCGTGTATTAATATTAATACTTGTGAATTGCTTGTTCTTTTAATAGAGAGCTCCTCCTTCTTTAGTTTATCTAAAGCAGGGGCGCCAAATGGTTAGATCGGGATCTACCAGTAAGGAACTCCAAAGGAGTGCTGGTAGATCCTGAGCAAAAACATACAAAATAATAG